>JBBIGA010000001.1:45006010-45016584 GCA_037576975.1 Alestes dentex | reverse complement strand
ATATATGAGGCAGGCGTGTACCCTGGGGGCTGTAGCAGGGCTGGATGTTGCAGCTCTCCACAGTAGGGGGTTTGGGATGGGTGTTGCACTGCTCTGCCCCATAAAGGTTCCTCTGTGTGTCTGAACAGATCACCTGCCGCTCCCGCAGCCCCGAGCCACAGCTTTTAGAACACTGAGAGAGGAAAAAAAGAGTTCCTTTACGGCAACAGCAAAGATCCCTTTCTGGTGCGCTCAGTTTTAAAGATTGTAAGTCGCTCTGACCCAGAGCGACTTACAATCATTATTACAGGGACAGTCCTCCTGGAGACACTGAGGGTCATGTGTCTCACTCAAGGACACAGTGGTAGAAAGTGGAGGGGTTTGAACCTGCAACTTTTTGGTCATCAGGTTCACAGGCAAGCGTTTTACCCACTAGGCTACTACCTCTACAGTTTTAAGTTTTGAGACTGTACCCCTCATTTCAGGAGGAACGTTGGATAAACAGGTGTCTACAAACCTGGACATACAGTTTAACCCTTAGAACATGAGTGGCACACTCATCCCAGCAGCGCAACAAATGGTATATTGTTGGCATACGGCAAGGCAATTCCTTCTAGGGAAGTTCCCCCAGTTTTTGTTGATGCAAGAAGTGTCAGGTGTCATGCTGAGCTTTGTTTGGTGTTCCTATGTTACGTAGCAGTTACTGTAATTAAAAAAACATGTCTTAATAATAACCGCTAGTGGAGTTTTAAAAATGGTGTCATACACAAATTCCCATAAAGAACAAAATCTTTACGTCCTAGAAACAATCGGAAAAAACACAAGATATTTGAACTTTCAGGATGGTCTCTGCCTACAAGTGGGTGGGGAAAACCCGCAGATGGCGAGCGTGTAGAAGAACAAACACTCGTTTTAGATCTGTTTTACATGTTTATATTTGTTAAAATTAGAATTTACTAATACGTTCTATGGGTTAAGATGTCAATATTGTAGTACATTATAGTAGAAGTGTATTCGATCTTTTGATGCAAAGATTGTGCTATTCATCCTCTAGTCCTTCACTGATGGTCAGTTTTTGACCACTTTGTCATTTCATGAACAGAACTGATGACTAGCTCTGTCTACAGTCTGCAACTCTACACCTAGACAGCTGGAACTCATAAAGAGGCCCATGAGTGGATGCACAAGGTGGGTGTATCTAATAAAGTGGACACTGAGTGATGAGCACAGTGCTTTTCTCACCAAGCCCCAGTCACCAACATGCCATCCAACAGGAGTTCTGCAGGGAGACATCTCGCAGGCCTGAGTCCTGGGTGGTTTCAGCAGGGTCCCACATATGTGGTCCTCAAGTTGGTTTCCTCCTGATCCCACACACACCACATCTCTCATCTGCTCTCCAGTGCCGCATGTCACAGAGCACTGCATGTTGCACACACACACACACACACACACACACACACACACACACACACACACACACACACACACACACACACAGTATATAAGAGCATGCACAATTACATATGGCAGTGAAGTAAAGCTATACAATAAAAAAGATAATAATGCTTTCTAAACTGTTTCACATAAGTATCAGTATGTGTTGCAGAGTCTGGCAGACTTATGCTATGGGTCTAATGTTTTTGAACACAAACTGCAGTGAACACTGAATGACGGGAAATCACTTTTTGACCCAACTGATAAAAAGCCAGGAAGTCTCAGCACTGCTGTATCAGAGCCTCAAAACAAAAACATGTTGTAGTTATCTGGTAATTTTTTCAACTTAGCATATTGTGACAACCTTTAGGATAAAAAGGATTTTGCTGTGGCTTTGTGGGGCTACTGGATTGGGAGGTACACTGTATAGACAAAAGTATTGGAACACACCTCTTAATGATTTAATTCAGGTAGCCCCTTACTTGCAGGGAAGGACAATCTTAATGCTTCAGCGTACCAAGACATTTTAGACAACGCCATGCTTCCAACTTTGCGTTCACACCTTTTCTATTCCAGCATGACTGTGTCCCAGTGCACAAAGCAAGCTCCATAAAGACATGGTTGGAGTTCAGTGTGGAAGAACTTGACTGGCCACACAGAGCCCTGACCTCAACCACATTCAACACCTTTTGGATGAACTGGAATGGAGATTGCGAGCCAGACCTTCTTGTCCAACATCAGTGTCTGACCTCATAAATGCTCTACAGAATGAATGGACACAAATTCACACAGAAAGTCCAAAATCTTGTGGAAAGCTTTCCAAGAAGAGTGAAAGCTGTTATGCTGCAAAGGGGGACCAACTTCATATTAAAGTCTATGTATTTGAATTCATTAATGTCATTAAAGTCCCTGTTGGTGTAAAGGTCAGGCATCCCAATACTTTTGTCCATATATTGTATGCCTTGACAATGGACTGGAGTTATTTGTTGACTCCAAGAGAAAAAGAGAGTGAAATCAGGACTGAGCTCTTTCGCATTTTTTCTTGTCTGTGCTACTGTTTTGTGATTAACCATTACAGAGTAGCTTCATCTCTGGGCATGTATGATCATGTGCCATTTACTATCATCTAACTGTGCCCTGTAGTCATTGCCAATGAATGATAAATGTGTACATACATACATGTATGTACACATATGGCTTTATAAATATGTATTTATATATCTGCGTACTCACAAATGTCTATATTTTTGTATTATTTGTATAGTGTACTTTTTATACTGTTGTGTTGTATAGCTTTTATTCTAATTTGCTGCTCTTGCCTTTGTACTGTCCACATTCTGTCATAACAATGCAAATTTCCCACTTGTGGGACTAATAAAGGTTTACCTCTATCTTTATCTTTATCTAATAGCATGAGGTGTCATGGCAGTGATGTCTTAGACTGTTACATAATGTTATGAAGCATTTAAATGAAATAAAATCTACACGTGATTCATGATACTACTGTCAGTCGGCTCAAGCCTAATACAGACTGACAGTGTCCCACAGCATGGATTTTACCTTTTCATGGATATTGCCATAATACAAATAGTTCTACCCATAGGCAAGTTAAAGATACTTCTCTATAAATCAAAAAAGCACATTTCAGGCCAGAAGCAGAAGTATTCATGCCACCTCTGCACCACACCACGTCTGCACTGCTTTATGTCATTCAGGCTTTTTTTAGCATTTTTTCCATGCAATTGCAAAACTGACTGCAACTCATAACAGCTTTTTGAGGTCGTATAAACCACCCTGTACTTGGTACTAGAGAGCATTGTATTTTAAGTGACACCAGCAGAACAATTTTTGGTTCCCTAAAGAACCTTACAGTGGATCATTCTTATCTCCTCTAAGTTAGAAAAGATCATCGTTTTAGGTAATGAGCTCCTGAGAGATGAGTGTGTACCTGGCTCCAGGCGGACATGCTGTACTTGGCACAACGCTGCATGTTACAGGTTTGCTGGCTGAGGGGTCTGGAAGCATAGGCCTCACACAGAGAGTCCTCCACCACCCGCACTGCTGATGCGTCATGGGATATACACTCGACCCGCCGCACTTGAGATCCCCCACCGCATGTAACTGAGCACTGGTTCCACTCACCAATCCTCCAGCTGCCGCACCAAAAGAGAGTGAGTACAGGGACAACAGTTATACTGGAAGGAGTTTTAAAGGAGCTTCCACCTTTTTTCCTACATTTCTGCACAATTCAACAGTTGAGCTGGTGGGTAGAGGTGGTGATGTGAACCAGAGGTTGTGATTTCTACAACATTACATTTGTTGTATTTAATGCCGATAATGTTAAATTAAAGGAAAATCAGATAAAACGTTTATTAAGATATTAAGAAATACATTTCAGGTTTTAATCTTCTCAAAATCTCCATAAAATAATGTCTGAGTCATCAGGCAATGTATTCATAACCATAAAGTGTATCTTTAACTTTTGCTAATATACTTTTAGAGGAACTGTTCAGTTCCTGTCAGCAATCCAGAACAGAACATTTCACAGCAAACCACTAAGTGGAATATTACCATCTTAACCATATAATTATGCAGAAACTTTAAAAAACTGTGGAATTCCCCTTAAATAACACAAACTCCACCCAAACTCTACTAACACATGCAGCTCCCACACATCTACCCCAGGACTAACACCACATACAACCTAGTCAGTTAGTGTTGACAACATAAAGGACACTTCCCAGCTTTTAACTCGTAAAAATGAAGGTGTCAGAAAACAAGCATGACATTTGAGTCATTAAAGAACCCTTCGGTGGAACTTTCATACACTGTAAAGGTTCTTTGAGCAATGAAAGTTTTGCTTTAGTATCATACCCTTGCTGTCGGAACATAACCCTCCAAGAAAAGCAGTTTTAAAGGTGAATGATAGCCGTTCAGTGAACTTAACAAGATTTTATCATTGTGGAGCATTTTTATTGGCCCATTTGTCATGAAACTATGAAACAGTATTAAAAGGCAGCTGATCTTTCAGGAAAACCAGAAAATTACGTAAATGGAGGCACAAGGTTTTTGCTCAGACAGCAATGATATGTCAAAGATGTAACCCACACTAGACCCTTATTTTTAAGAGTGTAAGACCAAAAAACACACAATGTAAATAAACATTTCTACAGACTGGATTCTAAGTGACGCCCAAGGATCAGGAAGAATTCATAAACAATGCTTTCCCTGTCAATCACCTGATTGGCCCTTAGGAAGAGAAAAATAAAAGGAAAAGGGGGGAAAAAAACAAAACAGAACAGAAACATGCCCATGTCAGTACAAGACTGAATTCATAATAATTTTATGCATAGTTTCAGGTTCCCAAGTAAAACCATCAATGATAATTGTCCAAGCGAACTACTGTTGTTGGAAGGTTTTACAGCGGTTTCTGATTTATGACACAAACACACTTTAGGTACTGACAGACACAACACACACCCAAAGCATCTGAACATTGAGGACCAGCATGTGAACAGAGAGACCTCAGTAGCTAAAATACACAAACACACCATCTACAAAAGCCCCACCAGAACTGATGCTAATACGCAGGTTTCCTACAGCACAGACAGCAGCCCGGCTCAGAGCTGCAGGCCTCGAGTTCATGGGTCATGAACAGGGCAAGGGTATGTCTTTTAACAGCCGGGATTAGTGAGGTGTCCGGTGAAGAGAAACAGCACTCGGGTGCCTTTTTGCTCAAGGAGAAATACTGCAGTGAGTGGGAGTAAACCCGATTAAAGCTCTGAGCTGGACAGTTGCCCTAGGCCTCGGTTCATCTCCACATGTGGAAGAACAGGCACTCACAACACATCTTCTACACATGGAACCCATCAGTACAGACTGAGCTCAAACACATATCACTGCTGTAAGTAAATAACTCAGTGAGTGGACTCTTATGTCAAGGTCTTATTGCAAGAAAGTCTGACACTTTTGAAAATCCGTGGTTTTTTTGGGTTTGGGGGTGTTGCTGGGGTGTGCGGAATTGAAAAAAAAAAAAAAAAAAAAAAAAAAAGGCAAAGGCGAGATCAAGGGTTAACCTCAAGCTCATAAAATCTCCAGTGTTCCCAAAATTAGCACATTAAATTAGAAGGTACATTCTTTTGGGAAACCCAAGGTGGGTAACATTTTACTTTGATGGTCTGCTGTGGCTGATTTATAGGTCCTCAGCTTGTCTTCAGGTGGGTACTGACCTAACCTTTCCCCAAGAACATCAACATCCTAACGTCATATTTTTACTGTTCTAGAGAAATAACAGAGCAGGTAAATGAGCCAGCATGAATGAGAGTGAATGGGCGAGAACATTCTACAGCTATATGAATGGGAGACATACATTACAGAACAGTATGAATGGGATGAGCGACAGAGAACATTAGATAACCCTATAGCTCCCTGCGAATAAGGGATGCATTCTGGAATAGTGTGAATGGGAGAGACCACTGCAGAACATATTAAATGGAGGAGAAATTTCTGAAACGGTGTTGTTCTGCCTTCAAGTGCTTCTCATAAGATTCTATTTCCAAGCTCGGAAATTGTAATTACGATTTGTAACGCTTTTAACTGCTCATCTGAGAAATTCCCTGGAATAAGGAAACAAGACGGACAACCTCTCAAAAACATTCTTTTTGTTACAAATGTTTAACAAGTTTTACTATTTTTTTTTTTAATAAATGAATAATGACCAGCACAAGGGAATATATAGTGATTAGCTGGCAAGCCAGTTAACCATGCTGCTGCAAGTGAAGAATTTTTTAAAGAAAATTAACACAAACGGCGCTTCAGCAACTACGTTCACTTGTCTGTTTATGAAACAGACTTGGTCATTTAATGTACAGCATGATAGTATTTTATTATTACCATCTTACCGCCTACTAATGTATGGCCTGGGCCATGTTTTGACGGTACAACATCTGAGTTTCCCCATTAGTAAATACAACTTAATGTGACCATTCTTGTGCTCTGAACTCATCATTACAATATTTCTGAGCACACCTGAAGGATGCATAAAGGCTGCATTGTGTTTTAGAACATGAAGGGGGAGGCGAATGTAGAATAGAATGAATAGGAAGAAAATGTGTGGCTGGGTGATGCATTCTAGAACCATGTGGGTGGGAGATGCACTCTAGAATAGTGTGGATAAGAGATGCATTTTAGAACAGCGTGGGTGGGAGATGCATTCTAGAACAGTGTGGGTGGGAGATGCATTCTAGAACAGTTTGACCTGGGGAAATATTCTAGAACAATATGAGCGGGGAGGAACAATTAACGAAGTGACAGAAGCAGAACATTCTTTAACAGTGTGAATGAGGGGTGCATTCTAGAGTAGCGTGAATGAGAAAAATGCATCCCCCTTTCTGGAAACTCTCAACAAAACAAGGATTTTATCTTAGATTCAACAAAATGTGTTCAAGGTTTTGTTGACCAATTAAACTAACACTCAATCTCTGCCTACCAAACATTAACCTAGACAAAGCCTTACCCTAAACTTCATCCTAAATCTAAGGTCCTAACCTGTGATGAGCTTACCAGATAGCAGTCTGAGCATTTGTAAACAAGCTATTAGGGACCATCAAAATAAAATGTTACTTTTGTTGTAGGCTTTGGATATGAATTAGTGTTTGAGATCATATTCTGCGGCCATCTACCCCCTCTGACTAGGTTACCTGTACACCTGAATATAGACTCGTGTTGGTTCTCTGGGACTCCACAATTGCGGCTGGTACACATACGCCATCCTTACAGAACAGGAGCAACACACCAAGACTTTTCAGACCTAGTGGGTCCCCACTACTCAGACAACCCAGATCAATTAAACTGTAACAATCTTCACACGAGTACTATAGATATTACAAATAAACAGATACAATTAGATCATCCCAACTATGAAGACAAAGCTATGTTAATACACTGATTGTAAATTTCATTTGTTTTAGAGGTGCAGGCCTTTGAGGTATTGGGTGAACTGTCCTACCTGCGGGTCAGGGGGCACTGCTGCTCATTGCATGTGCGGTTATTAAGAGGTCGAGGCAAGGACGCACACAAATAGTCGGGGTATGCTTCATTATCAATAGTGCAGAAGACAAGGCGGGACTGGTAACCTGAGAAGATAATAAATTAGGTTATTTGTTATAATCCTTATCAGTGACTTTGGTCATAACAACATGTTCAGTTATGGTTCAGCTAATCTCCTAATTAGGCACTATTATTCTCCGGGAGGTTTGACACTAACCAGAGCCACATTCCTTGCTGCAGGCAGACCAAGACCCATAGCTCCAGTAGTAGCCCTCTCTGGAGCGGCCGTTGGGCAGATAATACTCATACTCCACCCCCTGGTTGGGCTCCTGACTGATCAACTGAATGTAGACAAAGAAACAGCAGGTTAAGCCTCATAAGTTGCAAAATGCATGACATAATTCAGAAATCAGAATCAGAAAACATAATTAATCCAGGAGGAAATTGCTTATAAAGCAAAGTGGCCCCTTGTAGTCATGCGTGAGCACACCCTACAGGACCTCACCTCAATAACCAGGGGCTCAGTGGTGGGTCCACGGCCAGTGACGGTCTCAGGGATCATTTCGCCCTCAGTTCCTCTCTGATAGTACAGCATGGTGCCAGCGATGGGGGTGGCCCGGGAGAATTCAATTACCCAGTGCCCGTTAAGATAGTATTCACCACGCAGGTTCTTTATAGCTGTGAAAAGTAACATTGAAGGAATACTACTACCACCACTACTACTAATGATCCCACTACAAACAATAAAAAAAGAAAACACAATAATAATAACAATAAAGCTGCTAAAACTCCACTACTCTCTTCCTTTACATTTTTGCACTTCTATTGCACTTTCAGTTTTCTTTCACTGGTTTTCTATGTATTCTTTTATTTCTAAAAACAATAAAAAAGGAAGAAAACAACAACAACAACAACAACAACAACAACAACAACAACAACAACAACAACAACAACAACAACAACAATAATAATAATAATAATAATAATAATAATAATAATAATAATAATAATAATAGCAATAATAATAATAATAATAATAATACTGTCCTGATGTTACTGTTATTCTCACACACACTCACCCAGGTAGTTACGAGTAGCTGTAGTCTCACTGATGCGGATGCTGGTAGCCCCAACAGGGATGATGAACATTTGATTGTAACCTTAAATGCCAGAAAAGGATAAACAGTTGCTTTGTTTTGCACTTCATAAGCCACAAATCTTTCATTTTATGCTCAGAGGTGTGAAGGCTGGGGTGTGTGTTACCTTTGGGCAGATCCCGCATGGAGAAGGTATTCTTGACTGCATAGCAGGACTGACCCATCCCACCACACTGCAGGCAGGGGTCTTCCCGCAGCTCAGACTCCAGAACATTGTCACAGCCGAGACGCTGTGGGCAGAGAAAAAATGTTTGGAGAGAATTTTTTGATGTTTTTGGCAAGGATACAGCAGGGGACATTTGTTTAGAACCAAAGTGCCCAAGCGTTTTGCTTTGGGGGGGTAAAGTACAATGTTTGGGAAGGCCTGAAGAAAGAAGATCAAGTGAAGCATACACAAGCAATGTTGGTTTTCAAAAACATTATGATATTGCATTGTATTTTGTTAGCAAAATATTCAGCATTTGATTTTTACAAGAGAAATGTTACGACATTCACAGCATAAAATTGTGTTTGCTCTCTCTTATTGAGTGGTTGGTCTTCCTGCCAGGCCAGAATAAACATCCTCATGGGCCCAAACATGCTCTGACACCTTACTCTCTAACTCCCAAGCAATAAAGCATAAAACTACTAAACTAAAGATGGCACCAATACACATTCAGTACTGGTACAACAGCATAACTTAGAGGGAAGTTAAGCAAATAACAGCTACCTAACCTTAATACGGTAGTAGGCCAACTAGTAAACAGTACACAAACACAAACATGCAAACTTGGCACATTTGGAGACTGATTGAATAGTTGTATAAGTTGGGTTTTTGACTATTTATTTCTTCCTGTAGGACGACAGAGTCTATGCTCGAGGCTGACGCTATTAGACGGGCACATTAAGCAGCTTATGTCAAAGTTTTAAACGAAAAAGTAAACAGTGGCTTTAGAAAAGCAGTGTCATCTCCTATAAAAATGACTCAAAAGTGTGGATTGTATCATGGAAACAGGAACTGCTGGTTCTGTATTATTCATGAGGTAAAAATTTCCCCTCTGTTCTACAGCATTGAAGGCATGGCTGAATTTACTACCTGTTCAGATACTGCGCCAGGCTATGTGGCACACAGAGGACAATTTAAGTAACACTGCACCCTCACAGGTACCATTTAAAGAAGTTTCAGAGGCAGGAAGCATCCAGACCAATCTAGACTGCCTAAACGATAGAGGTGGCACATTGCCTTTTATTTTATCATGCTCATACTCAAACTCTCTGGGATCTTTTGAAAAATTAAAGAATCAGGACAAAATGATTTATAGTTATCAGCAAATATAGATTTTAAAACCACAGGTATTTCATATATATAGGTAAACATAAACATCATACAATATGAGTGTGTGCTGTTTCAGGCTAGAATGGTAACAGAATTAGATTAGATTCACATTATACTCCTTCCAATATCTGATCCAGCATTTTCTGCTGATATCAGCCCAATTTCAATAACTGGCACTCTTTCAGGGCCACCACAAACATGCAGTAAAATTTAAACAGAGATCACTGGCTGACCAAACGAGGGTGTACTGTGCCACTTTTGCTCACCCTGCAAACTCCCTCCACACAGACACCGTTTCTGCCCGGGTGGCAGGGTGTGCCGTCCACCACTGAGGAGCGGTGACGGTAGTAGAAGTTTTCTCCTCTGGGGATGCAATTCAGCTCACAGGGATTCTCAGCTGTAAAGACAAGAGCAGATGAAACTCAAATGCAAAGGCTGCTGTTTATGTCTGGGTAAACAAAACAGTAACTTAGAATAGTTCCACTGCAATATTAGGTCTTGAAAAGTTTCTGTGTTCTTATTACATACATATATATATATATATATACACACACATATATACACATATATATATATATATATATATATATATACACACACATATATACACATATATATATCGGGTTTGTTAGAAGTGTTTT
>JBBIGA010000001.1:44986703-45005910 GCA_037576975.1 Alestes dentex | reverse complement strand
ATAAAATCGAAAACATTGAAGTCAGGACTGAATGGAGTAAATCCATCTTCAATATAACTGAAATATAATTGTGGAATGTTGTACAAGTATATTCCCCCATTTGAAGTTAATATCTAAAACGTTTGAGGGTACCACCCCACTGACAGCACACCAAGAGGTACAGTTTTTTTCTGAGAGCAAAGTGTGGGACAATTTATCCAAAAGCATTACAGCAATAGACTGCCAAAATGTGGTAGAGAAAATATCTTCAGAACTACATTTACCCTCCTGAAGACGCCTTGTTCAGCTATTATCCTTTTCCAGACAATTATACAAATTACTCACTAACTAATATGACTACTATGCTGCTCCTTACCTCCATAGTAAGGAAGCCACTTATAACGTTTTCCATGGAATTCAGTGCCATCATACTGAGAGCACTGCTCTTCCCTGAAATCACTGGATCCCTCTGGACAGTCCTGCAAGTTCATATAAGCCACAGTCAGAAACAAAACAGGCAGTGTGAAAACAGGTTCAGTGTAAAATTCTCCTTTCACGAGAAACTTCACAGTGATGGCGAATAGAACCAGATGTCTGGAGAGTTTAAGATCTCTAAAAGCTACCTCACAGAAAATATAGCAAGAAATGGTTATGAGTAGTTGTCTGATTACTACAAGACTGTTTAATGATAGTTTTAAGATTAGATTTTGGCCTAAAACATTTTTTAATCCAATCCAAGCAGATGAGGGTACATGGAAGATATTCTAAGATGAGAAAGTCCTCAAAGAAAACATTTTTTTTTTCAGTTATTTCAGTTTACTTCTGTTTTACCATCCTCAATATTTCACCTAAAGATGTGGAGTTGGTTTTGGAAAGCATCCAAAACAAATAAATCTCACTGCTATTTAACACATTCGCAACACCACATGAATGTACATGCCTTATGTTGTACACGTGTAGTGTCTTTTTTCTTAGCACAATATGGATAAATTATTGGAAACAGTGTTAAAAGATGAGTTCATTATCATCATCCAACATTTTTATTTCCAAATGCTGAAAGTCAGCTGAGCAATCAGTGCTGAAGAAACAGTGGGTTCACTGTAGCGGGCACAGACATGTCTGCAAGTTTCATTTTTACAGGACAAAGTGAGTCATATAGATCAAGGCCTATTTAGGTGTGTACCTGAGCATTACAAGTACGATAGGACTTATCGGGTCCCACACAGTTGTGCCCTCCATCGGTCCTAAAAGCAGCATAAGAGAGAAGATTAACACATTGAATAAGAGACACAGAAACACAAGTACTTAGCAGAACTGTTGTCTGTTCCGGTAAAATGCTAATGATGACTTTTTTTGTTACTATGTACTGTGTGTACATGGTAGAAATGACAATAAAAACCTACTTGACTTGACAGTATTTCCCAACACCTAGACTACACACTCCCTCACCCCTTAACCCACCTACAAACACATACAAGACGCAAGAACAGCTGCTTGTGTTTGACATGTCTTTGGTTCTCGCAAAATTATACGAAACTACATGTCACTTCTTTTTTATTCCAAACCTGGTTTTATATCAGCTTCTCATCAAGTAAAAAGTGTTAAAATAGTAGTAGTAAGTAGGGCTGCCAACATAAAATTCTACAATATTCATCAAATCCAATAAAGAAAATCCACTGAATGTTTGAATGTTTAAAGCCTCTGTTTAGCCTCCTAATATGCCTCAGACTAGTTACCAGAGATAAAAACAAGCATTTGATGACCATAGACAAAAGAACGATTTATTTGGGCTTCAATTAGTAAACTTCTGGATTAGTTGCATGACTACTTAAACCAATCAATACAGTTGGACTTTTTTCTTGCACTGCAATCAGTTCTCACTTTCAGAGAAGAGCCACTCAGTTTAGCTTATGATGATTGCAGGATACTACTGGTGTTAAGGTTTCATGGATGAGTCCTTCTTAAAGATTTGTCAATTTATCTTTTTTGACAAACATCTCATGAGTTACGACATCCAGGTTTGGAGTAGCTGGTTTAAAAAGCATCTGGTTTTGGGAGCACTTAATAATTTATGGGAGCCTCTTGTGGATTTTAAAGATATAACATTGACCTGGCTGTCACTCTGGCCAGTGGTATACTGAAGACTGATGTTTAATGCTCAAGTGTATCATCCATAGGTTCTCTGTACGGAAATGCAATGATTGTTTTAAATAATGAAGAAAAATTTGGATGTTTGTTAATCAAACAAGGGGAATGTTAGAATTTGGTTTCAGATGATATCCCCATTTGGTTTTAGATACAACCCCACAGAGAGACAAATACACACACACCCTTCCCACACTGCAGACCCTGTGCATCAATCAACCAAGTGTACTGGTACAACTACATCACAGGGCATACAGACACACACACACACACACACACACATACACACATACACACACACATACACATACACATACACATACACACACACAGCCTCACATTAATCAAAGGAATGTGTGCTCTCTCTCTCAGGGTGTGTTAGTGTCTCTCCCTTCAACTCAGTGGATCACTCTGACGTCTACATGCCAATCTGAGTTTTAACAAATGCTTTGCAAATTAAAACGTTAGCTTTTGTGGTCAGACAAAATAACATTAAACACTCAGGATGACATCAAGAACAAGGTGAACTAAAGTAACAGCACTAATTACAGCTTTTGGAGTTTCCCTTTTCGGAGCAGCAAGTCAGCACAATAACATTCTTAGACAGAGTGTCCTAATGGGTCGGCAGGGCGTGGCGTCTAATACTGGATAGACAGACACACAGAAAAAGAATCGCAGACAGCCAGTGATCTGGGGTATGTCTGGTTGCATCATGTCTCTGAGGAGAGCACAATTGTGTGTGCATGCGTGTGGGTGTTAGTGTGAACTGAGTGGTCACAGAGCTACGGGAAGTTCTTTCTTTTTTTAAGTTTCGAAATGCTCCTTTTTGGCAATCTCTGACACATTCGCGCTATACGGTGCTGCAGCTTGTCTGACGCGTAATACAGTGAACTTAATCTTTTGTAGCGCCCAAGGGCCAAATCATTTCAGACATCATTTAGTCAAGTGGCTAGACCAGATGCTTACCGGTGCAAAATAAGTTTGCATTGACAGTATAATGACTTGATGGATAGTTGTGTTCACAGTTACACCTCACACAGTTACGCCATTAGTCACAATTTAGGGTTTGAGTTACACAGCTCTCTTCGGTCACTGTAACCCAAAAGAACTTGAATTTTCATGCATTTGTGTTACAACACTGATATTATACATTTCATAATGCAATCCAAAGTTTCATAATGTTCATGGAAGGCCAGGTCTGCACTCAAACAGAGGGTGCGAGGCTGACAGACACAACGTCTCCTCTCTGGAAGCGCTACTCACATCGTTGCAAGATGCAAGAGAGAACATGCAAGCTGGATTCCAACTCAGTCAAGATTTATGGACACAACGCTAAGTTGGTGAGGATTCATCAAAGCCAGCCCACTCAAACAAGCTAACACTTTTAGAAGCACACAGTTAGAGACTTCACCATGGTCCCCCACCCACTCACCTCATAACTATCCATCACTGATCTACAAGTGAGAAGATGCACAGATAAAATGACAAGAAAGTAGTGAATTAAAAGTGCCATTGACTGGAACTTAATGAGCTCTCTTATTCTTCAAACCCAATCCCAAATGTTTATCCAATGTCTATGTGAAATTGGACAAACATCTTTGAAACAGGGAAACATCTCCCATCAGAAAGAACGGCAGTGAAAGGACTCAGGCCTCCAGCTTAGGGCTTGCATGGGAAACGCCTGCTTTTATCATAAAACCAACCTCCAACTACAACAGACACTTTTCAATAGTGATTTGAATACAGTCTGTTATTACCAGTGAATGATTCTCCAGAGCTGTGAAGGTGTTTGCCTGTAAAGCCAATAGAGCTGAGGTGGGCCCTCAGGGTGTTTTTGTTCAGGTAACTTGCATGAGAAGAATGTTTGAAGCGGATCATTTCTGGTCAGCAAGGATTTGGCCCCTTGGGCAAAATAATTGACTTCCTGTAGAGGATTGTCGTAAGCTATATGTATATGTATATGTCAAAGACGAAGTAAACATATTTTTGTGGGTTAACAGTGGCTTATCCTTATAGGATGGACTAAATCTGCTTTATTTAGATGTACTTTCTTATATATAGAAGCAACATATAGCTTTCTAATCCTAACCCTAACAAAGGTAAATATGAGCTAGTACACAGTGGCTTCTATTTCACAGTGGCTTCTCTTTCTTTTTCATGTGTGAATTTGTCTCATCCATGCATCCAAAACACTCGCTCTTACATCTGTGAGAGTCAGTCAGATCACTCTTGCATTTGCCAGCATTTGCCAATAAGTTGTGGAGTCTCGGCACTAAGACAGCAGTCTGGCCTGATACAGACGACCAAGGGAAACTTTAACCAAAAACTGTTATATTGTATTTTACACAGAGGGTAGTGACTGCAGCATTCTCATTCTTACTCAGCCATTCAGGCAAATCTTATTGTGTTTTGCACTGTTTGTGCATTCCATTATCTATGCTTATTTCTTATGTGTGTATAAAGTGTATCATACTTTAATCCTGCTTTAATATCAGACTTCACAGACAAAACAGTTTACCACCCACTATCACGTGTACTCAGTGTACGCTGAGCTCAGTTTTAAAACTGTTATGTGTTTCAAAAAGTAACTGGACTGTTAAACAAATCTCAGCATGCGGCTGCACTGACACACCCAGACATGATGCTGCTCAAATAAGTGTCTGCGAGCCGCCTGCTTACCGCTGAGTCACACATCGCCTCGTCCTCACGGCTACCCCGGTGCCACACGTGCGGCTGCACTCTCCATACGGCTGCCATTCCTCCCAGTAATCACCAGAGGGAAGCTGAAAATACACCAGACACACCTCAGTCTATTTAGACAGCACCAAATTGCATTAGATGTAACATGATATTTTAGAGACCCACCCCAGCTGCTCCTTAGAGACTGCATGAAAAATGTGAGAAAAACACAAAACATGTTCACTGCACATAAGCTTTTGTATTCACTTTCATATCTGATGACTAGCTATTATATGAATACGACTACTTTAACATACACTATTCCGTTTACAAACTATGTTTTAATGCAAAAAAGAAAACAATAAGACAGTATGGGCTAAGAGAGAGACCTGCTCACACATCACAGTAACTGGTAGAAGCAAGGAGCATAGAAGTAACAGTGATGTCAATATAAAGCCACCCTTTAGGAATATATAACAGAGGTGGGTAGTAACTATTACTCAGTTATATGGACTCAGGTAAATTAGTACTTTATTGAGTATTTACCAGTGCTAATATTTTAATTTCCTTTACTTCTTAAGCTTATCGGTGAAAATATTCCACTTAGTATCGTTTTTTTAGTTAATATTTAGTTACTATTACTGTGTGTATATGGTACAAATGACAAACCCTACTTGACTTGACTTATATACATGTGTTTAATTTAATTCATTGTAAAGTATTTTTTGTGTTTTATTTTAGCTGAGTGCACCAAATGCAGAAGAACAGAAGCTGACAAACTTCAGTGCCTTTGGTTACAGACAACGAATGTTCAAAGATGTTTCACCGACGGGACCTTTTTGTAGTTTTTTGACTTGCTACATTTACATAGAACATCTTATGTTTTATTTTCCAATGTGTTAAAGCCAGAAATTGCATAAACATTGGATATTTTTGTCCTTCGTGGAGGATGTGGATGTACTTTCACTCAGAAAACCGACAAAACTGTTCATTTGAGTGTCAGGTTTCTAATTTTTGCATACAATTATACATGCCACAGTGCCACAGGAAATGAGAGCATTACTCCATCATGCTAACAGGGTTAATGCCATGTCACCTAACCCCAGAACATAAATGAATCACTGATCCATTTGGTTGCAGCTACACTAACAGTCTTCGCTCCATCTGAAACATTTGGCTGCTTGCTGTATGACACCTTTGCCCTGTAGCAGGACTCTCAGTCTATCTTTCTGTTCTTTGACTCCACTCACCGTGAAGACGGAGGCCAGGAGCAACGGCAGGGTGGCCACAACCAACAGCAGCTTCATTGTTCACCTCAGGACACCAGCCGATTCCTATTTACAATGCACCACTGGGGGAATGCACCTTTGTTAAAGGAAAATATGGATTAGAACCAGACTCCAGAGTTAGAAGTGCTCATACCGAAATGCTATAACATTGTTTTTGGCAATACTTTACTGAGGAGCTCCATTTGTAAGGCCTGACATAAAGCTACATCAACTTATTCCACAGCTCTGTTGTCATAATTGTCCATTTTGATCTGATTCCACACTGAAATTGTAATGATAGTCTTCTGAAAACTGATCTTCAGTAAAGAGGTACTCAATTTATTGATAGTAAAAAATATAGGAAGTATAAAAAGTATAAATTCTTAATGTTGTGCGCTATAGAAACAATGCATAGAAACAATTTAGACACTGTTAAGTACTGTACACTCTGAACCCTAATGTCAGAAAGTACTCACACATCCCCATCTGATGCACTACTCACCGCTATATTTGAAATCACAGTAAACTTTAAAAGTGGAATGTGTGTGAATGGAAGTTCTGTCTAAGTGTTTTCACAGTTGTTTTAATGGCCATGCATTTCAAAACCTGCAAAAAACCCCAAACAGAATAACGTGATAAATGATTCATAAGCTAGATGTGGATTTGGACAGACCACAAAAATGTAAAATGCTCCACATCCCAAGAGGAAGCAGCATCCCTGGAGGCAACTGCACTCAGCTTGAAACTACTTGTCATGGGAAAAAATCAGTGATCCATCTCCTGGGGCGCTTTGTGCCATGCCCTGTTCACTTCAGAGCACATAATCGCTTGGAGATATTTACAGTGCCCCCAGACAAATTCAAATGGAGAGCTGGCTGTTTGTTTGTTTGTTTGCTTGTGTTTGCTGGCTGTTATCGGGACACCAGGGGGGTTCCTGCCCTATGAAATGGAAGAGAAGGCCACGACTGCCAAGCTCAAAGAGAGCAAAGCTTTAGGGGGCTGGGTTCTCATCCTTATGGTCAATTGAGTTCAGCAGCCCATGTGATGAGTCAGGACTTCAGGACATCAGCCTCGCCAAACGCAGGAGGCGGGAGGCGGCAGGCATTCGATTGTTCCAAATGAATTGCTCATGGCTGCACCCAGTCGAGCCTCGTTATCAGTGTCAGTGCCTCTATGAGTCCACTGTGAGGAAGCTATGATTGGGTAGAAGGTAACCGGCCATTCAGAACTCAGTAGGTCAGCACCGGCTGGGCATGTGATTGAGCTAGATTGCCAATTTGGTCACTGACACTTATAAACACACCAAGACACAAATCTTTCAAAGCAAAGAGCTCTGGAAAACACTCAGGCTGCTGCTGCCGGTCAGTGCATGCTGCCACCTGTCAGGGTTATTATACACAGGTTTGTCTGGAGGTGAGCAGGAAAGAATTCTGAATATGAGCACAAACTGTTAATGAGTGTAACAATTATTATGAAGAGCATGACGCTAAGCAGAGTAATGTCTGCTTACACGTGCCAAGAAGATACAAAAATACAAAACAGTATTAGGAACCTGAAAACACACAGATATATCTAAAACAGATTGGAATACATACCTACATTAACATATAAAAAGAGAAAAGGATATTTAAAACCTGTTCAGCTAAGCAGTATATGTTTAATCATTCCCAAACTGGAGGCCCAATATCACACTGTAGTTCTCAACAAATACCTCAGATACCTGATTCCGCTCAATCAATACTTCATTCGATTAAATCAGAAGCTGCTGATGGAGTTTCACTAATCTATGCAAAGACTGGAGGTGAAATCTGGAACTGAACCTGTGATCTTCTAACCAGCTCACAAAGCTTCAAGTACTTTGACAAGCAAATCTTATTATTTAATGCCTTCTTGTTTGTTTGCACGTGCAGTTACCGGCGGAAAGTCACTTGCTGATCACACTGTATGTGAGAGACACTGACCAGAAACTAAAATAGAGACCCTCAGAATGCACTGGCCAGTCCAGCACACTTAGCAGAAGCTGAATTAGAGACACTTAGAAGGTCCAACAGACTGTAAATGAAATCTCTGCTGAGACAAACGCATCTGATTCAGAGAGCTGCTGCAGAGGAGAGAGTCTTCCAGTGCGTGTTAGAGAAGATAAAGCTCATGGAGGTCCCTCAGAGCCCAAGGCAGGTCAGACTCACCGTTTCGCTCCGGTCCGGGAAGGGGTAGTCCTGCAGAAGAGCTGCTCAGGGTGGGCTGGTGAGGGAGTCTGACTGGCCCCCTCTCTCCCTCTCTCTCTGAGGCACCGGGGAGGGAGCAGCCTGTTAAAGGTGCCCTCCGACAAACCGCAGGCAAGCCCACCCCTGCACGAAAGGCATGACGGGTAATTACCCTCAAGGTGTAATTTTCCAGTTAAAAAAAAGAAAGAAAGTGAAGGTTCAGGGCGCCCAGTCTGTGCTTCATGTGGTGAAAGTTATAAGTGAACACATCCTCGCTCTCTCTCCCTCTCTCTGTCTCCCTCTCTCAAGACTTTTGCACATATTTTGCTTCTAAAAATCCAGAATTTCTTGTATTTTTAATGTAGTCTTGAGGAACAGTTTCCAGGCTTCCTGAAGGACTTTCAGAGACTCTCGTTTTCAGTCCAGTCGCTGAACCCGACCAGTTTAAGGTGAATGTTTTTGTTTGTTAAGACAAACACTGGCCTACATATAAATCATTCAAGTATAAAAAAGCCTGTCTAACTGAAGTCCTGAACCAGTGAAGCACCAGGAGCAGATGATTCCAGTTGATCAGGCGGTGATCAGTATACTGGTGGTGCTGAATGCTGAGAGGTTGGAACTACTTTATCTAGGCTCCTTGTATCTTTAGTCATTTTGCAGCCTGTCACAGTAAAACATTTGTTCCCATTTCTTTCATTTAATCTACTAAACATGCCAAAGTTTAGATAGTTTGACAGGACTGAAATAGTTTTTTTGCACCGACAAGGGGAGTCAAAGCAAAATATAAAGAAATGGCAGGTACCTTTGCACAGTCGTATGTGTTTATATAAATAAACAACTAAATAACTAACTAAATAAATGAATAAATATGCATGGGCCAGATTTCCTGTTCATTACCCCATTTAAAAGAGATTTTTCTTCCTTTTTTATGTTATTTAAATGCAGAGCAGCAGTTCATCAGTGTAAAACAATGTCAGACTTTCTATACCACATCACACTATAGATGTGTTATTCCTGCTCATTTGAAGTATTAAGAGGCTGTTTAATGGCTAAGAACATTACGCAGAGCACAGTCAGTCAGAAGAAGCAGAAAGTCTCTCCACCATCAGTACAACCATCAAACGGCCAGAGTGCAAATTATACCAAAACAAAGTAGTTTTTTTTGCCTTGGATGAACAACCATTCTCTGTGTTCAAGCAGATTTAACTTTGTGGCACAGACTGTAGCCTAAATTATTAGTAGTCGTTTTAGCACATATAGTTAGGAAATAGTTTATATTTAATGTCTGTCTGTGGTGGTTTGGGGTTTCAGTGTTTTGCTTTGTGTGTCCTGAATTTTGGCCATGACTTTTCATTTCTGAGCAATGCTCTTCAGGAGTTTAGCACTGCATTACTTTTTTTTCCTGAACTAGAGACTTCTGAAAATATATACACAAAAAAGAACAATTAGAACTGAAAGAGCAACTTCTAAACTCCCAGCCATTACGCCAGTGAAGTCTTCTGCAGAACTGGACAACATATAAAAGTGTTTAAAACAACAAAGTGTTTTTTTTTTTATTATTTTACATGTTACACAGTAATACACAAGAACACAAACAGATACACTAACACACCACTGCATAAAACATGCAAAGAACATATACAGACGTTTTCTTTTTTAGGGGAAAACCACTGAAGCCGCAATGAAGGCTCTGAAAGGAAACTACTACTATGCAGTCCTAAAAATAGCTTACTCTCCCTGCTTTTAAGGGGTGCGGACAGAACGGGGTCCCAACTACAGCTTCCTTTAGGAAAACAAAAAAAAAACAAATGTTAATTAAGGAAAGGCTAGTGGTACGTGGAAAAATGAAGCTCTAAACAACCATCCCACTTCAGGTCAGGTTGCACCAGTAGCGCTGCAGTGGTCCAGTCGTGTTCTACAGATGCAGTTTTAAGGGGCTCCTCAGTGACTGCTCTTAGAGGTGGGTCTCTTGTGGTAGAGATTTATTTCTCTGTGCTTCCAAAAATGTCACACATGAAAAGAAAACAGGATGAGGGTTTCTTTGCAGCCTGAAAAAAACAGAGGTTTCTTCCCAGTAGTTCATGGTGAAAAGATGAATCCTGGGATTTGAATATTTACTTTTTTGAGTGAAAAAGGCATGACAATGGGCACTGTCTTAATCAGTTTGGGCAGGTTCCATGGGATCTGTCCACCATAAGCCTTGTCTTGTGCAGAGGCCAGTTCAGCCTCACATGGAAACTCTTCCCAAGTGACGTAAGGTGGTGGCCACTTTAAGCCCAGTTAGATAATCCTACGATGATTACACTCATGCGCTTCCTACAGACATTCAACAGGTGTG
The DNA here is from genome assembly GCA_037576975.1 of Alestes dentex. Classification (NCBI taxonomy): domain Eukaryota; kingdom Metazoa; phylum Chordata; class Actinopteri; order Characiformes; family Alestidae; genus Alestes; species Alestes dentex. Next base: position 44,995,297 of record JBBIGA010000001.1, on the reverse strand, counting down.
AATCATGTCCATGTCCAGAAATATGCATCGGGCAAGTGGAAGAAGGCCACTCAGCACAAAGAATACAGTCCTTGTCTACTCTTTAATAGTCTGACACGTGTAGAGGCCTAACATAGATTCATCCGTGCTCCTTTCGCCAGGCCCCTTTCTAGCCCTTATACAAGACTTACACATATGTCTGTAGGAAAGCTCATTCATTACACCTAACCAGAGTTTCAAATAGAAAGCTAAAGTACAGCATTCACATCAACATTACAATTACCTTAACTTTACATTGCGACCATGCTGTGCCAAAAACGGACATTATATAGGTTTACACACACTCACGACAGTATAGACATTATGAGGCTGCCACATCCACATGCCACCCAAGTGGACAGATTTTGAACCCCACCCGCTCCCTTCTGTGTATCTTAAAGCCCCCAATCTTCAAATCAGAGTTCATATCAGAGTTGCCGACTGAGTTTCTGGGCTTGCCTCTCCTTAGCGTCGAAGGCGTACTTGGTGTCCTGCAGCTGCTCGATGATCTCCTTGGCCTCCTTCATATCCAGAGCTAGTTGGTTGTACCTTTCCGTCAGCTCCTGGTTCTCCCTCCGGAGCTCCACCACCAGCTGGCTCAGCTCCTCGCTCTGCCGGCCGCAGTGGACCTTCAGCTGCTCCATCTCGGACAGGGTCACCTCCATGCGCTTCACCAGGCCCTCCAGCTTGTCTTTGGACATGGCTGATGGTCTAGAGCTGAGCTTCAGGTCCTGACGGAGGAGATGTGAGCAGCACAGGTGCAGTTAATGAGAGTGAACCTTTCTTCTGCCTGCAGTATGGATAATGGTGCGTGTCCTGAGCAGGTTCTTAGGAGCTAATCCTTGATTGCCTGCCCGTCTCACATGGGATGGGACACCCGCTTCCCTCCCCTGACGCCTTTTTCACTTTCAGTAATCCCCTTAGAGAGGCTATCCTTAGCTTTGCCCCGTGTAGACTGTGACTAGCTGACAGTGGTCCAGGTACAGCGGACCCAGACGTGTCGTCTGAGTTGAAGGCCTGGAAGATTAGCATGTTTGAGTGTTTATAGTGGCTCTGAATAAGGCACGTTAACACCTCGACCAAACTGAGCCACGCAGGGGGCATGTTTGGAATCAGAAAGGGAAAGGGGGGAAATTAAGTGCAAAGCATATATATACTTACATACATACACACACACACATGAATAAGATCCATAAACCTACACAGTTAGGGGAAATAAACTGGAATAGAAGTCAAGTTTGTTTTTTAATCACACAAAAAAGCACTATCAGTGCCCCCTATCTAGACTGTAATATTTTCCACTATTTACATTTGTGTTAGCATATCAGCATAACAAAGTACAACACATAGTACATTTGTTTAATTTGAATAAGCTATGGAAAAAAATGACAAAGTAAAGGCACTAATTTTCAGCTTTAACAGTGATTACATAACATGACTAGTACCATTTATTTTTAGCCTTGCAACAAAGTAACAGTGTAAATGATTATTGCTCGTGTCAGATCAGGTAACTTTGTAGTTGCCCCTGTCGCTATAACAATAATTTATTGAGTGCAATGATAACATGGGCCTTTTAGCCATTTGTCAAAGAGAACTTCTTGTACTCACCTCAAAACATTTGCAGCATCAGGTGGAATGTAATGATCTAGGTGAAATTTCAGTTATTGTCATGATTAGGTTTGTCCTCAACATGTGATCAAGACAAAAGTAAGGGAGATTACCTCACAATATAAACAGCATTTAATGTACAGGGTGTCTAGAACAATGAAGATCAAATAGGTAATGTTAGAATCAGAAGCAATTTTTGGGCAGCCGGTGGCCTGGTGGTTAGGGAGTTACCCCTGTGATCAGAGGGTCATGAGCTCAAATCCCAGGACTGCCAATGGCACCACTGGGGTACCCTTGAGCAAGATACCATTCACATTGTGTGCTGTACTATGTTAACACATTACAGAAATGGCCACTTTACACATGTCTGTAATAGCTGCAGCTAAGCAATTATCGTAAACTGTACATATTCTCAGCTTGTAGCGAAAATGACCGATTGTGTGGGACTTGCACAGATGCAATGTGCACTCTAACCAAATCCATCTCTAAATCAGCATACAAAAAGGTATATACAGCTCTTCAGGTCTTCCAGCAGCAGCATTTTTGTCATGATTGTACTAGTGATTGTGTGAGATAACTGGAGCTTACAGGTGAAGCACTGAAGCAGAACAGAAGTCCCCTAAACGAAGGCCCAGCATGAAGCTCAGCGCCATGGAACAATCACAAAGGACAGTCATCATCCCTGCTTGCCTGGCCAGGCAGTCCCCATGGTGACCACTAATGCCCCACAACTCTGGGCAATATGCCAGTTTCTCTTAGCTGAATGCCACAGCACCAGTACCCAGCATTCTTACTGTTCCCTTCATCTACCTGGATCAGATAGACAAACAGTGACCCACCCACATCAGTCAATAGAATGATGACAATGGGCTCCTGAGCAATGTTTAACTGAATACAGTGTATAGGATGAGACCTCGGCCTGTCTTCTCAAAGTGGGTTGATCTGGGGTCAGCTTTGCCTTTTTATAGTAACAAAAGTAACTATAGAGAGACACAGTAATCCAAGATCAGCACACTACCATTACAAGAATGATAAATAAAAACTAAGTGGCTCTTTGAGCAGTGCTGAAACATTCAAACCTAAAACATTCAGATTTAAGGCAGGGAATGCTCATAAAATACACTCTTAAACAGATTTTTAACTTACATTCCTTTGTTTCTCACACTGTCCTGAAACTTGAATGTTTCCTTGTTGTAAGTCGCTTTGGATAAAGTCATCTGGCAAATGAATGTAATGTAATAAAGTACAGTTAAATATTCCCACCTGGACATTTACTTAGAGGAATATCAATAGAGCTACTCACCTCAGGAAATATAAAACACAGGAGGGAGAAGTCGGCTCAAATGAGCTTCCCCTTTATTCAAGAATCAGTCGAGTTGGTTACAAACCAATTACAAAAACAATCAAGACACTGTTCCGCTTTTTCGTAGAAAAAAAGAAAATACATGTTGAAGTGAACAAACCTCGAGAGGTATTAGCTACAAAAGGAAAAGACAACCACAGAGTATACTGCTAGTAAACAGGAAAAAAAAAAAAAAAAAGTCACAGCATGAAATGTTAACTCCCGCACAAACTTTGGTGAAGTATCGTCAAAATCTAAAGATGTTTATGTATGACATGTTCCAATATGAGGACCCCAAACTTTCCATGAGAGCAAAACAGTAGCTTTCACCATCAGTCGTTTTAATTGTAATGCAAACCGCAGCAATCATTCAGTCAGTCAGTCAGTCAGTCAGTCAGTGGTGCCATACCACACAAACATGGCTGGGCTGTCATCAACACTCCAAAACCATATTTATAGGCACGCTACATTAAAAAGCTCTTTAAAATATCCACCTTTTTTAGTACCAACCTCTTAGTTACTAACAAGTCACAGGTCACTGATTTAATGCTTTGTATACTTCGTTGGGAGGTTTTAGAATGCTTGCATCTGTACAAAGCTTCAAAGGACAAAATATGCAGATCCATTCAGTGCAGGGCGAGTTCATCACACTCAGAAATAGGTAATGCAGGCTTTTCTCATCCAGTTATGAAACAGTTCACTGACATAAGTTAAAGGACTTACAGTATATGTGGCGTTTTGGTGATGAATCGTTGTGCTGAGTTGTTCAAATCCTCCACTTTATACATAATTTCTACATAATTAACGCAAATGCCGGCATTCATCTGATGGGTCATTGGAGAGGTTCTCCAATTACAAAGATCTTTCAACAAATTAAAAAAAAAAAATCACTTGGAGGTAAGGAATGAATAGCTGGAGGCCTCCACTCCACAGAACAACAAAACAAATTAATAAAAGTCCAGTCTAGTCACGCATTCAGCGCAGGAGAAGGGCAAATGTTACCCCTTCTGCCTTTTCCTCCTGAGGTCAGGTCCTCAGAGGCGCAGCCATAGCGTGGAGCATGGGTTGAAGAACATAGCCTTCTGCTATATGTAGAACTGATGATTTGCTAGCTGGTCCATAAAGGGGCGCACAAGATTATCTGTGGCAAAGTAGAAGACCAGGCCGAAGGTAATGGAGATGGGAAGAGCTGGGAGGGCTTTCTTAAAGATGGCCAAGAGCAGAAGGGTTAGACACAAGCCCTGAAGAACAAAAGACACAGGAAAGAACATCTATAAGAATCCAAACATTTAAAGCAAGACACTCATATTAACAGCATCAGCAACAACAACATAGTGAGGCAGGAATTGAAGTGGTCATCATGATGTCTATGAACTGCTGTGAATGGTGATCATTATTGTTTACATGCGTGAAACTACTGGGTTGTCACTGAATGGTCACACCTTACACTGACGGAACGCCTAGATGGACATGCATGGCCTGCTTACATTCCACCACAGTGAATTTAACCAAATGTGTATTTACACATCTTTGGTTTTGCTTTTCCAGAAGGCTTTATGCTAAATGTGATGCAACATCTCAAATCATTTTACTGGATTTTCTCAAAAGGTGGAGCTGTCCCGGGGCCTGTGTCATGATGCCGGATTCACGGGTTTGCCTGTAAATTTTTGGCTTCAATCTAACCCTGGATTTTGTCTCGTCACAGTGGATCACAAACAATCACAGTGGGTTGAGATTGGTGTTCTGGATCATAACCTTTTCTCAGACTTCTAATAAAAACTGGGGCCTCATTTTTGCAGAGTAAGTCAGGAGAAAAATACAGCTTTTCAGCAAAATAAACAAGTAGAAAAAAAGTAATTATTTCTCCAACAAGCTCTAGCAGGAGTGTTACTTATGGCTGTAATGCTTTACTTTCCACATATTGTACACAGCATGATTTTCCTGTTATCTCCCATGATTGATGAACAGCCATCCACCATTAATCACAGCTTCAGTGTCTAAACCCAGGAGAACAGAAAGGGTTAACTGAGGCTGTATTTGTTAGGCTCAGATTTTGTTAGGTATCCTATCTTAGTTTAAGTGCTTTGTGAGACAGGTACACCTGGTCACCCAAGTGTATTGTTCTCTTTGGCCATTACTTGTGCTTGGCCTTCTGGAAAACCTGCCATCTAATATTTCTTTTTTTTCCATTTGACAGCAACAACTGATATGTACAAACTTTAAGGGAAATACAATTTCTGCATACATCTGCATATTAAAGTTTTATACAATTAAACAGAGCTTTTTAAACCTTTGAGTATTTTATTATTTTAGTATTTTTCTTGGAAAGCAGTGAAGTTAGTTGTGCTCTGAGGTAAGGTGACGTGTATGTCTAGCATGAATTTTGATGATATTTAAGGTGCATTCTAACTAAATTAGCTATTTTTTTAAACTAGATTTACCGTTCTATCTAGGACTGTGTTATAGTTCAGCCAACCCTAGCACATTCTAAAACCTGTAATGCTTATTCTTTATAAAAGAGCCAAAATGTTCCTGTTTATGAAGTAGTTGGCTATATTTTTATTTCTATCTTACATTTTTCCCCACATTATTCATAAACAGTTTTAAGTCACCAATGGAAACTGCAGGTCACTTACAATAAGGATAGCCACAAAGCAGGCCAGTGTTGTGTTCCAGTCACCGCTGGCTGTGGCTGAGGCTTTTCCTACCAGCATACTATAGAAGATAAAGTCTCCAAGACCCAGCTTCACACCCCCTGCAAAACACATATACATCAGAACACTCACTCTCACTGCAATTTATGTACGATGTTAGGCTTTAATTACTGAGCAAACCACATTCTCTATCCCAGTATTTGGTGTGGCAGAAAGGGTGGGGCTCGATTTTAGTCCTTTTAGATTAAAGCCTCAAAAAAAAAAACAAAAAAAAACAAAAACCCACCACCCCTCCCCCCACACACACACACACACACAAAAGATGATGCCATAACCTTCTCTTTTAGAAAGCCTTTTGATCTTCAGCATGCAAACACACACACACACACACACACACACACACACACACACACGTGCACAGACACAGCTCATACACACCTAAAGGAAACCCTCATGCAACAAAGCAGGCAAATTCATCTTCACCCCTGTGGAATATTTGGTATATCATAGACACTTTGGCTCCTCAGCTGTTTTAAACCATATCTCCAAATCATTTAGGTTTCTAACCAAAAAAGGCACAGTGGTTAGAGGCACACTGGTTAAAATGAGGCTCCAGCACTCTAAAACCCATTATAAAGTTTGTCACCAGCTGGCTTTTGGTCTTAGAATCAGTCATCAAAAACAGCCCAGCATCACATCAGTATTTACAGTTGCATTTTAATGACTAAGTTTAATGGTTAAGTTTGTTGAACAATGTTGAACTAGTGCATTTTGCAGCATGATGGCAGAGTAAGAACTGACACATGCAAAAAAAGAGACTGCAATAATCACTGCAATACAGCATGCTGAACACAGATTGGTTTTTCTTGTGTGTTTTGGAAAAGTATTTTTAAACGTTCCAGAGATGAACAGTGTGAGGTTTGCACGTACAAACTATATGAGCCGTTGTGAATGTGTCATATGTAAAAGAGAGCAGAAAGCTTCATACTAAAACCACACAGCTATATCTTCCATTACTTCAGGTGTTCATTTAAAAGGGGAATTGTATTTCTTTACACACTACTCAGAACTGAATATGGTTTATTGTAGTTTTATCTCATATAGAGAAGAAACATAGTAGTGTTGAAACTTTGATACCACAACAACCCAACTGGCATGTTGGATCAGAAGCCCTAAAACCAAACCTCCTGAAAGCTAAGCCAGTCAGTCAGTCAGCCCAATCCAGTCCTGACACACTTAAGAGTAAATCAAGAGTTCTGCAGCCCTTGATTACTCAGGCATGTTCTCAGTTGGAGTACAACCAGAAAGAGGACTGGCTGGGTATATGTGAGGAATACGCTAAGCTCACACTTACTTTCTTCGTCGTCATCTACAGCCGGTGGACGTGCAGAGGCCATCTGCTGGATCTCGCGCCGGCTTTCTTCAGTGGACTGAATTGGGCCAAGTCGCTGCTCCTGCTGGCCCACCCATTCAGATGTAAACCCTCCATCATCCTCTGGTTGGGCTGTTGGTGCCATGGCAACTACAGGATACATCAAGAGGCCTTAAAGTGACGTCCAGAGTCAGACCAGGGAAAAAATATCAAAATCAACCAGAGTGCATGTTAATGTACTTTACAAGCAGTCTATGCACTCCTGGCACAGCAGAAGAAGCCAAAGAGACACATTCAGCGATTAAGATAAAAACTTGAGATGCAACTTGTTTTCATGGCCACTATAGCAGCCAACTATAGGACTCACTGTGGCTCTCTTGCTGTGGGGCAGTTGGGGAAGAGTTATTCCTGGTTTCCACATTGTCTGCCATACCAACCAGCCACACCATGGTCGCTGACGAAGCAAACAGCCACTGTTAATATAACTAGACTTCTTAAGCAAAAAGTGATAAGATGGAAAAAGGAGGAAGTGAATTTTCCTTTTATTGTCTTACAAGAGTAGATAAGGCCTGGAAACATGGGCTCATTCCGCTCTTGAGCAGTTTCAACTAGAATGCGAAGAGGTCCCTTAGGGCACAATACAGCCAACAGGTCTGAGACAAGAGAAACAAAAAACAGATTAGTGACACACAAAACCAAACACAGACAGACAGACAACTTAACATGTCAGTTTAACATGTTAGATGTTCAGGAATGCAGTAAGAGGTTACTTAGATGGCCAGTGACTTTACAAAAACCATTACATGCAATTACAGACTCCTAATCACTATTTGTTTTACTAGCAATTCACTTAACTGTAAGTTAGTTATCTATAATATTTATACTCAAGTATTTGTGTATATACAGTCATGGCCAAAATTGTTGGCACCCCTGAAATTTTTCCAGAAAATCAAGTATTTCTCACAGAAAAGTATTGCATTAACACATGTTTTGCTATACACGTTTATTCTCTTTGTGTGTACTGGAACAAAACAAAAACAAAAAAAGCAAATTTGACATAATGTCACACAAAACTCAAAAAATGGGCTGGACAAAATTATTGGCACCCTTAACTTAATATTTGGTTGCACACCCTTTGGAAAAATAACTGAAATCGGTCACTTCATATAACCATCAATAAGCTTCTTACACCTCTCACCCGGAATTTTGGACCCCTCTTCCTTTGCAAACTGCTCCAGGTCTCTCATATTGGGAGGGCGCCTTTTCCCAACAGCAATTTTAAGATCTCTCCACAGGTGTTCAATGGGATTTAGATCTGGGCTCACTGCTGGCCACTTCAGAACTCTCCAGCGCTTTGTTGCCATCCATTTCTGGGTGCTTTTTGAAGTATGTTTGGGGTCGTTTTCCTGCTGGAAAACCCAAGATCTCGGATGCAAACCCAGCTTTCTGACACTGGGCCCCACAGCGCGACCCAAAATTCTTTGGTAATCCTCAGATTTCATGATGCCTTGCACACAGTCAAGGTGCCAGAGGCAGCAAAACAACCCCAAAACATCATTGAACCTCCACCATGTTTGACTGTAGGTACTGTGTTCTTTTC
>JBBIGA010000001.1:44960330-44980766 GCA_037576975.1 Alestes dentex | reverse complement strand
ATTTCTACATTTATATTTTCGTAATATTTGTATAGCGTTCTTTTTATATTATACCGTTGTGCTGTACAGATTTTATTTTTATAAGTTATGTTGCTTCTACTTTCATCTCTTGCTCTGCCCACTTTACAGCTGTAACCATGCAATTTTCCCACTTCTGGGACTAATAAAGGTTTAACTCATTTTAACTCTTCTTATCTCTTCCTCTGATCTTCCACGGAGGCAGACACGTATTTACATATACACGTATACACATACAAACTTATTACTAGGTGATGCTGCCTCTACTTTCTTCTTTTGTTTTGTCCACTTTCCTGCTGCAACAACACACATTTCCCATCAGTGGGACTAATACATTGTTATTCAATCTTATTTTATCTTATGTCTTACTTTCTTATTTTCTTTTCTCTTCCTTTAACTCAGTCAAACGGCTAAGCTAACCTTAGCTTTGGCTAACCCTAGAAACAAGCTAAATTGATTGATAAAGCGAGCAATACACCCCGACCCTCTCATCCAGCATCTTTAAACAATAATAATATAAAATTATTTTAATAATACACATTTCTGATAAACATTTGTCTAAAAATCAGCCAAATTTCTCCGTTTTAACCAATGAATCCGAGAGTGAGCTAGCAGGCTAACCGGCTGGTTAAAAAGCAGTCATCTACAACCAGTTAGCTACAATTGTCTGTTCTTTCTGATAAAATATACTCCTCAAAAGAGTCAGTACATGATTAACGACATATAAAACGGATATATAAAGGGGTTAAGCATCAGTAGATGTCGTTAAAGTGGTCACAGATTAATTCAGGAAACACAGAAAAAGCTTTAAAACATCACTGACCTGACCAAACCCAAACACTGAGGAGACACTAAACTGGAGCTCAAGTTCCGGAGAGCAAAACAAAAGTCCCACTTTAACAACCGTACAAATGTCATCTTTGTGAAGAATATCTTCTTTTTTCTAATACGTCTTTAAAAACAAAAAGTCGGGAGACAGTACATGCGGTTAAGGTGGGACCTTTAGAGCCACTATTTTGCATACATATTTAAATAAAATGTATGCTTTTATCTCTGCGTGTGTCTCTTTCTGTCTGTCTCTTTCCCTGTCTCTTTTAAATTATATGTTTTTAATTTCGTTATTTCATTAATGAAATTGTAATTATTGCATTTTTGATATTGCTTTCCGATATGTTGCATAAAGGTTTTATTTTGACAGGGCGCAGCAGAAGTGTGTGTGTGTATGTGCGAGTGTCTGCCTGGGCCAAACCGTTCTGATTCTCTGGAGCTGGTTCTTCAGCATGCCTGGGATTGAAGCCTGGTACATGGACGGGTCCAGTGAGGACCAGAGACTCCCTCACAGACTGGACCCGCACAAGCCCGTTTCCCTGCAGGAGCTGCAAGACCTGGGAGTCTTCTACTGGAAGGTCTGGGGTGGGGGGGATCAGATCACTGTAAGGTGTTTAACCGAACTGGTAACTCTGTTTACCCGCAAAAAAACCCCCAAAAAACTCTGTTTACCTGCTGTCATGTTGGTCTGATGTCCCAAACCTGGTGCTTCTACCAAGATACCAAAGTGTTTACCGGTATACCCTGATATTGGAGCACCACATGTAACTTTATATTCGTAATGTACACTATATGGACAAAAGTATTGGAACGCGTGACCATTGTACCAATAGGGACTTTAATGCCATTGCATTCAAACCCATAGACTTTAATATGGAGTTGGTCCCTCTTTGCTGCAATAACAGCTTCCACTCTTCGTAGAAGTATTTCCACAAGATTTTGGAGTTTCTGTGGAAATGTGTGCCCTTTCATTCTGTACAACATTTATGAGGTCAGGCACTGATGTTGGACGAGAAGGCCTGGATCACACTCTTCGTTCCAGTTCATCCCAAAGGTGTTGGATGGGGTTGTGCGGGCCAGTCAAGTTCTTCCACACTGAACTCCTCCAGCCATGTCTTTATGGAGCCTGCTTTGTGAACTGGGGCACAGTCATGCAGGAATAGAAAAGGTTCTTCCCCTAACTGTGTCCACAAAGTTGGAAGCACGGCATTGTCCAAAATATCTTGGTATGCTTGATTTTATACACCTGTGACAATAATTATGATTGAAACCACCTAATTCAATAATTTAGAGGTGTGTCCCAATACTTTTGTAAATATAGTGTATGTCCTATGAAACAGCACTGTTTGTTTTTCAAGGGGCTGGTTTTTATTTGTGTTTGAACCTTTATTTGAAAACATAGAAGAAAACAATTCAGTCGAAACACTCCTGTAGAACTATCCTCTTGAGTTGGCAATGCTGAGACCTTTCACTTTGTCTCTTTTTTCTTTCACAGTTAAACGCTGATATCTATGAAAATGACCCAGAGTTACAGAAGATCCGTGAAGAAAAAGGCTACTCTTATATGGACATCATAACCATCCACCCAGATAAACTGCCAAACTATGAGGACAAAGTGGGTCGACACTCTCAGCAGCCACTCACACTCACACCGCTACCTGCCATGAAAAGAAAAATCAAACCTATTAAGAGCAGCTGTGTGTACTGTACTATTATCTTAACATGTCTTCCTTCTTTCAGTTGAAAATGTTCTATGAAGAACATCTGCACCTGGACGACGAGATCCGCTACATTTTGGAAGGCACAGCATACTTTGACGTGAGGGACAAAAACGACTGTTGGATACGAATTGCTATGACGAAGGGGGACCTGATAACATTACCTGCAGGAATTTATCACCGTTTCACATTGGATGAGAACGTAAGCTCTCTCACCGGCCAATCACAGCTCATAATCCGTATTGTAGAGTTTGGGCAAGGTCTGGGAAATAGGATTGTAAAAGTACAACAGGTAGCAGGTCAATTATCAGTTATAATATTCAAAAGTGTGGCCAAAATGAAACTTAGCGTTTTTTCAAACTTAAAACAAGTTTAGTCTTGTGTTCTACAGAGGTTACATGGTTCCTCCACTCAGAGAATGTTTAAAAGTATATTTGTACCAAAATAATCAAATTGGATCAGGGTGGAATATGACATTTTTATTATTATTTCCCAGAAAAGTACATCAAACTGTGAGATTTACACTCCATTCCACTAAGGGCTACACTTTAAAATGGTTCTTAAAGGGATCTTTCATAAAGACAGTAGTACTATGAACACTTGAAAAACCATTTGAATGCATAAATGAAATAAACCTTTAATAAATGATGTACATTAAAAACATTTCCTCTCTCCTTTAGAACTACACTAAAGCAATGAGGCTGTTTGTTGGAGAACCAGTGTGGAAAGCCTACAACCGCCCAGCAGATGACTTTGAAATTCGCCAGAAATACGTGAATTTGCTTAAATGCTGCTGAACTGGATCTGGGATCACCGTTGGTGTCACACTGTTCTGCATAAGTTAAAGTGTGACATTTGTGCAGCTTTCTTCACAATCCTATAATCACATCAGCATGACAGTGTTCACAGTGTCTTGATTTTTATATTATCGAGAGTCTCAGTAGTGATGATTGTGGTTCATGAGAACCTTTTCAACTATAATAGTTGCCATGATAGATATCAAGAGAAGAACTAGTTTTAGCAATTCTGACGTAAGGAACAGCCACAAAGTCTAAATTAGAACTACACACCAGCTTCCATTGTATAAGCAACTGATCTGAGCCTTTAATGATCATGTCTGAACAGATTAGAATAAAGTTTTGCAGATTTGTCTCTGTATCTTCTGTCTGAAAGCTCCCCATAGTTGAGTAGTTGATGTTGACGTGCAGCACTGTCAGGCTGTGTGTGTTGTGGTGCTGGTACACACACACATTCAGTGATTTCTTTCATTAAAATCTAGCTGCAGTGAGAGATGCATTACAGCACTTCCAAATCAGTTTTAGTTTATTAAGATTCACAAGGTTTCCTTTTCTAGTATCCACAAATGTACAGTACAGTTGATTAATGCACCACACAAGCAGCAATACATGCACAAAATCACGACCATAATGTAGTTTAAAGGTACATTAAAATAGCAAGAAGAAGAGTCCTGGTCATTTTGTAAAAAATGCTATGAAAATAAGAGTTTCTTAGAAGCAGGTGTTCCTATAGTGGGGAAAGGACTGCAAACTCATTACTTTAACACTATGATGCCTTTAGGAAACTTGACCCAAACTGTTACTGCTGTAATGCTTTCTGTCATTTAGGTTGCCATGTTTACTTGAAACGTGGGTTAAAATATTTACATTTTTTGGATTTTACATCTACTTACATACTCCCTGGGCTCGGAAAGAGGGAACCATTGGTTTAAAAGCTTAATTCACACAGATTTCTGAGTTCCAACGTGTCAGCTTTGGCTTTGGTTACACATAACATTTCATGTCTTTAAAACTGCAAATACAACAGATCTGGGGCATTTTCATTTTGTTAAAGCGGTCATGTGACATCCTGGAGCTGGGTTTTAGCACATGGCCAAACATCCAGACTCAGATGTGGAGTTAATGCCCTCAGTGTTGGCCCTGGAATCCAAGGCCTGGATTCTCAGACCAATTTGAGACACTGTGTGTTGAAGCTGTCCCCTTCTCGACAGGCCACGGCCTCCAGCAGCGCCTGTTTCTTCTGTGTGCTGCGGGAGGACTCCAGCTCATACATAGTGGTCAGGTTGAAGAGCACGCTCTCATGCAGGTAGAACGCCGGGTCCTGCTGCACCAGGCTCTCCAGCTGACCCAAGGACTCCTTCAGTCGACCCAGGTACAGCAAACACACTGCTGCATTGTTGTTTGCCTGGAGAGTCAAGAAAGTAAGAAAAGACCATTTTTTTTGTCATGGAATCACTGGTGGTATTTAAACTGAAGACTGCAATTGGAGAACATCTGAACAAGTTTTGTGATTTAACACATGCAATCCAAATATGACATTCATCTCTCATATCACCTTAACAAAAGCAGACGGAAATTTAAACCAATCTGAACCTCAACAAAATAAATTCAATAAGCACCCTGGACAGATAATGACAGAAAATACGCCACGTATTTACCACAGGATTCTTGGGATCAATTTTCAAGATGCTGGAGAAACATGTGTGGGCCTCTGCATAATTATTCTGGCTGAGGTAAACAAAAGCCCTAAAAAAAAAGCAATAGAAGGTTATTAGAAAAAGGAGAAATATGAACTGAGGAGAGCAGAGCACACATCAGCTCTTCAGTCTTACTTGTTCATTAAAACGGAGGTGTCCTGTGTCGCGCCCTTCCCTTTTTCCTGACAAACTTTCTCCACTTCTTGGAAATACTTCTCTGCAGTTTTGATGTCTCCAATCTGACCAAAAACAGAACAGTTCAGAATCCCTTCATCTGAAATATGATGTACAGTTTAATTACAGATGAAGCACACATGAAGGCGGCTGTATTTCCTTAGAAAGCTACTTTCTAGGAGGGTCATATATTTGGTATTTTTCATATCAAAATGTATTACTATCTTTCAAGAAATGTATCATCACACTCTTAAAGATGACAAGAGACAGCAAGGAAAACTGAACCATAGTTTCAATGCTGTTCACAAAGGCACTCAAAAGTTGCAACCCACTGCTACTTTGCTGTGTCTGCAAACCAAACTTTGATAAAAATATAAATCAGAGATGACGGAGAAGGGACTGCAGATATGGCAGAGGAATGACCTCATCTCACCTGCAGGAAAATGCGTCCTATTCCACTCAGCAGCTGCACTCTCTGCTGTGGCTCATACTGGATGATGGAGTGGTACGTCTCAACTCCCAACACATAGTCCTGGGTATGTGAGAAGATGGGAGAAAGAAGCAAGGGGGTTATACACACACGCACACGCACACACACATATATATATATATGTGTGTGTCACAGTCAGCTGTACTCAGAGGCGGGAGGTTTGACAGTAGCCAATCCGAGAACGTTATTTATTTCTCCTTGCTGCTGATTGGCTGCTGCCCTGTGACGCTGCAGTCCAGAATTTCCCCCATGGAGCGTCTCAAGTGTTCTCGTGTTTTTCATTTTGTTCTTCTTAGAGCCCTGCATTTTTATTACTGTAAATTAAATTAATTTGTTGCCGTATTTACCAGCTTATACCAAAGAAAACGCCCGTGCATGAATTACAGTACAGTCTATACAGGAGTAACATTGATATTTTACATTTTAGCACTGCGGGAGTTTAATGTAAACTGTACAGTACAAATACGGGTTTACCTTTACATTTTCTTTAAGGCTAATGAGTTTTAAATGAAATTAAAGTGTTTGGGGAGCATATTTGGGGGCATATTTAGGGTTTACACTATAAAAATGTAATGGGTGAGAGGTCCAACATTCAGTTTGTGGATTTCTGCATTACTCTTTTCTGTATGAGGTAAACTGAGATACTGAGTGCTAATACTGGCCAAAGGTGTTCAGGGGCTCCCAAAGACTTGATGAACTAAGTGAGCTGAGTTGAGCTGTGAATTCTGTGTCAGATAAAAAATTGTGTGTCAGAGAAAAAAAAAAAAACACTTAAAATCTATGGACTATAATGGAAAAATGTTGTGGGTCAAAGTAGATGTCAAACATGTTGGGTTTGTTACAGGAAAATTGATTTACACTGATCAGCCAGAAGGCAAGGTGGCAGAGGCAGAGTGGTGCTCTGGGAAATGCTCTGCTGGGAAACCTTGTGTCCTGCCACTCATGTGGATGTTAAAGAATAACGGCAGTGGCCTCTCTCGGCAGGATAATGCTCCTTAACACACTGCAAAACTGTTCACAAAGGGTTCAAGGTGTTGACTTGGCCTCCAAATTTCTCTGATCTTTATCCAGTCGAGTGTCTGTGGGATGTGCTGGACAAACTAAGATCCATTGAGGACCCACCTCACAACTTACAGGACTTAAAGATCTTCTGCCTGGTGTCAGATACCATCACAGACCTTCAAAGGTCTTGTGAAGTCCATGCCTCGATGGATCAGAGCTGTTTTGGGGGCATGAGGGTACCCCACATAATATTAGGCAGATGGTTGTAAAAGGTTTTCTTCATTAAATAAGTAAACACATCCTTAATGGGTAAGAAACTTGAATATGACATTTTCTGACAATGTAAGGGCTAAATTTCTATTCCTTTGCTAAGTTTAAGATATTGGGGCAAACTAATTGATTGTGCAATAAAATGTGCCGAGGTATGTTTCCTGTTCAGAATGCAACCTTTTTTCAACTCAATTCCACTTTTTGAAAACAAAACTTCATATTTTAGGGGCTTTTAAAAAATATCAGTTCTCACTTCCGTATTTCATCCTGAGACGTAGTATTTCCCAACCCTGGTCCCTCTGACCCACTGCCAGGCACATTTTGGTGCTTTCTCTGTTTGGACACACCCAATCGACAAGAGGTTAATGCTGAACTGATTAGGTGCTGGGAACAGGGAAAACTCCAAAAACGTGTAGAAAAACAGGCCTCGGGGACCAGGGGTGGGAACCACTGCGGTAGCACATTGTTTTGTATGCAATAACAAGTACTGCAGTCTTTAGTCAGCAGGTGGCACTGTATTGCCGTGCTGTTTTCCCTCTCTGGACAAAGAAAATAATCTAAGAGCAATTCACAGATCCAGCCTTTACCAGCAACTTAAGGTAGAACACCATTCTACTGGTGACCTTTCCCCAGCTGAAAACCGAGCCTGCATTTTCAGAACCTCTCGCACTCCCCACACATCGCTCGTCGGAATGGAGATCACATTGTGGATTGGAGGAATGAAGCATGGGTTGAGTAAATGCCCTTGCCTCTGATCCAATATCCTACTGAAAGCTCATGTCTAGACACTGGGCCGTGAATAGCGGTCAGATGGGTCAAGCAAACAAACAGAATGCCTCGCACTTATATTAAAGGGAATTGGAGGGGGTGATAAAGTACAACAGTACATGTCTGGATTTAGCAGACCTCTTCATAACCCCTCTGCTTAAAGTGAGACCTTAAAGGAAAAATGGGAAAATATAAATAAGCTGACTATAACAGGGCACCATACACGTGAAAGATGTTAACAGAGGTGTTTTGTGACATGTGGGAACACTGAGGTGGGCAAGGCCCTTTTTCTCAATAACATTTAGGGTTGCTAAGAATTGAAAATTTCAAACAATAATGATGAATCAACTTTAAACCATCTCAAGTTGTGGTTTGCTGTGTTTAAAGTCTGCAATACTAACATCACTGAAAAGCAATTGATTGAATCTGTGTTGAAATGATTAAAGTGGTGATTAATAGAACAGATTGTTGCTATATGTAGATTGCAGTCAATAAAGAAATGCTGTCATTTTGTTCCATTGAATCAAAACTCATATGTGAGAATCTGTCTAGCAAAGCGTGGATGGAGAAGTCTCCTAATCCTGAAGTCATTTTGGTACAACACAAACTGTTACATGGAAAAGTTTAAACACTTCCGGTCAAATCACACATCTTGAACACACATGCATTTTTCTCCATTTTTTAGAGCACGATTTCTATTTGTTTTCTGAACTAAACATAATAGAGGAAAAAAAGTGCCACTTTTTGTTTCATTTTTTGTTAAGTGCAGCAAAAAAAAATTGCGCATTAAAATGAGCAGAAGTTTGTTCTCTCGACCGAATCTGTATTTACACTTATAAAATCACCAGAACCTGTCATTTGACCAGGAGTTCCCAAACTGTTCTGTAGGGCTGTTCACTCAGCAGCTGTCTTAGTGCAGCTAAACCTAGAGCGAATGTTTAATGTGTTCTGTGTTTAGAGAAGCAGGGGGTCATTTGCTACACTGTTCTTGGGTCCGCCTCGGCTGGTTCTGTTGAAGGTTTTGAGGCGCGTGTATAAGCAGAGGTACGGTAGTGCGTCTCTGCAGTAGCTCTCCACCACCACCCACATACCTTCATCATTAGCAGACAGTTTGCCATGGAGTACATCACCCGGCACAGACGTGACCTCCACAGCTGAATAGAGGCTGAGAGAAAGAGAGAGAGAGAGAGAGAGAGAGAGAGGGGAGAAAGAAGCACTGAAGATTAAAAAAAACAAAGGAACAGCCAGTTGTAGTCTTTCCCTCCTTCCCTCAGTATCACACACCCTTTCCCCCTTTCCAAGCCATCAATTATTTGTCTGCGCGAGGGAATTATGGCGAATAGCGACGGAGGAAAAGACACTGCGACAATCAAATTTATTTTTCCCCCTGGCTTACTGTAGGCCCTTTCACTGAGCCTGTCTCTTCCCATATTATTTTTCTGTATATGCTGTGTGTGTGTGTGTGTGTGTGTGTGTGTGTGTGTGTGGCTCGTTTGCGCTTGTCAACAAGGAGCAGGGGAGTGAAGTGTGTTGAGCTGCAGCTAGAGTGCATCTGGTGCCTGTTTAGAGATGAAGAGGGACTACAGAACGATGGAGAGGAGTGAGAGGAGAGGAGAGGCTGCAGTTTACTGTGGTAAAAGATGTAAAACCCCAAAAGATGAGAGAAAGAAGAGAGTGAGTCTGATAGTGATGGAATCTGCTAAGAGTGCACAGATGTATCTCAGGAAAAGCAGCTCTGTCTCTAAAGGACAAAGCTCCAGTATTTATAAACATTTCACAGTGATAACTGCATTCATTCCTTTAAATGAATTAAACTTCCAAATGACCATTAATACAGAGTGTTGTGATGCTCTATATAGCCCACGATCCTCATAAACATCACATGAACATCACAGTGTGTGGAGATGTCTGGGACACACTGGTGAATTCCCTTTGCTGAACAGTTAATTAAAAGAAACAATTCAAAACAAAATATTTATCCTGAATCTTTGACAATTGTACAGAATAATGAAAATATCTCATAAGCATAAACATATTTCTGCATTTTTTTATATTATGGCTTTGCCCTTTCTGTCTGAAAAAAATATTTACTGATGCTTTATTTCTTTTTTTGACTTCCCTCTACCCCTTAGAGATTCCCAGGCTTGTCTTTAACCTCTGAATCTGACCACAAGGCCACTGGTCAGCAGGGGGAGAGGCCAGCATTAGTTCTGGACAGGCCTGTGGGTTCCTCCAGGCTGATGGCCCAGGGTGAGTGCACTGGAAGAGGGAGGCAGCAGCCTGAACAACACAAGGCCACCAAGCTGTCAGAACGGGCAGCGTCTCTAGAGACAGGAGGAAGCTCCACAAAGAACGCAACATCATAGACTCCACTCCACACACATTCGTCTTTATAACCACAGCAGCCAAAACCCAAAGGCTCTGGGCATGCGAGTCAATCGAGTATGCAGGATTTATAGAGGTGTCAACTTTCTGCCCTGACACCGAAACAAACCACGATCAAATACCACCGCGTGAAGTCGGCTCCGCACTCTAATCCTGTTACTTCATTCGGCGCTCACTTGTTAATAAGAAAAGTATATTCTCAGTTTTTCCCCTCATTGAATCTTGTAATACGCTATCTCATTCTATTAGACCCAATTTATTTTGTAATTTCCAAGTTGTTCTTGAGCTTCATTGATCCGCATAGTGATGTGATGCTAGCTTCAGAGAAATAAGAAAACGGTGGAATGAGAAACTGCTTGCGTTTGCAACATCTTACAGTTTGCAGCATCAAAATGTTCATTAGAGATGTCCAAAGCCCTATTAGAATATGCAAATATTTAATGATTACATTTCAAATGCTGCACACATCTTCAATGACTCTTTAATTTCAGATCATCATAGAAACTGCGGGCCATTTTAAGTTTCTGTGTATTTTGACTCTTTTGTAAATTGTTAGTTCTTAAGGATAATTTTATATATCTATGACAGATCAAAGTACATACATTTACAGAGGTGAATAACGATCAGGTTCCCAACCTTGGTCCTGGAGGAGCCCCTGTCTGGAACAATGTATTGTTTTTAATGCTCAGGAGGACTTATTACTCTGATGATAAGGATCTGGTGTGCTGGGAGTAATGTGCCAAACAGGGGGTACTCCCAGACCAGAGTTCTGAATCACTGGAATAGATAAGCTCATTTAATACTTCTGCTACTACAACTACTACTACTACGATTGCCACTACTACCACTACTAATACCAATAAGTTTAGTCGTATACCACCTTCTCCAAAAGTGTGCGTATTAAAACTGAAGTCTTTCCTGCATATAAGTAAATTCTATACTGTTCCACAGTTCTCTATATCATACAGACAATTCTCAGCCTCCCTCATCTAATAAATGACTGGGCCGAGTGCAGTACCTTGCCTGTTCTCCTGAGTAAGGGTCATCATGCTGCCATCCTCAGCCAGGCCTTCCTCCAGGTTAGCCAGAATCTGCCCACAGAAGAATGATTCCGAGTGTGAGAATGGGCTGATTATATTACTGTTCAGAGGTTTGGAATCACTTGTCATGTTAACAAAGGTATTTTCAAAGGTCACCTAATACCAACAGAGAGTATTTTCGAAGTGCTTTTAGTATTTCAAGCATTCTACCTATTTGTATATTTCCTATTCGTATATTACTACCTATATTTATATATCCTGGATGTTTATGTTAATGTAACTTCATTGTCAACGTTATAAAGCAATTGTATATAAAAATGATTTATAATTACAGTTTACTTAGTTACTTGATACCATCAATGCTGCGTCATCACTAAAATATTTTTAGGAGTATCATCAACAAATTTGGTATTAAAAGACTGAAATTTCAAACTTTTAAACTTGAAACTGATTTCAGACTTTTAAATGGAGTATATTTTGCGCAGCAGAGGAGAGGCAGGCAGTGTGATAGAAGGTTCTGGACTGGGGGTGGGCTGGACTCACTCACTTTTTGACAGACGCTCCTCATGCTGTGCAAGCGGTCCAGAGACTCCTGGGGCTTGTTTAAGTACTGAGGCAGTTCAGCGTGCAACACACGCATGGAGAACGGCACCATCGAGCCTGAACAAACAAACACACCGCAGTCAACTTCAGACACGTCGCTGCTGTTTAGAAAGTTTGGAATCATTGTTCAAATGTTTGGAATCTATAATATGAAACCAATTTGCAGATACTAATATAGAGCATGTAAAACGATTCCTGTGTGACTCTGCAGGTTTAATGCAGTTAGTAGATAACTAGGAAGCTATGAGGGAAAAAAATAACTTTCACATGTATGGATAATGGATACTTGAAATAGCACTGAGAACTAAATTAATGTATTAAATTAAATAAATTGAACAAACATTAGTGTGCTCTTAATTACAGTTCTGCCTCACAAGTTCCAATGATGCGTTATAACAGTGTTACAAATGGAAGTAATGTTCATCACTTTAGTTTAAGGCCCTGATGTTAATTAGGGATGGGTCAGGATTTCTGAATATTTGAAGAGTCATTAAATTATATAAAAACATTAAACACTTTGACTGGCACGTTGTAAGTAAGGCAGTAATCCTGCAAGGGGAGGGGGGGAATGCACCCAAAAGCTGTTAAACAACAAATTTCTTAGGCATTACTGAATAGTATATTTGCTTGAAATGCCCATCCCTAATGTCAATGAAATGTCATTCACATCATATAATGCTAAATAATATTGCTTTAGAAATATATCATTCATTGCTCATGCATGTGTTACGTATACAGGGACCCTGTACAACTTTTGAACTGCCTGCTCCCCCTCCCCCCTCTCTCTCTCTGACACACATACACACACACACACGCGCACAAGACCTTCAAAAACCTTACATCACTCTTTCTCACCTCTCTTTCTCTGAACATTTATCAACATTTGCTTCTTTTTCCATCTCTCCAATAAGTTCAGATGTGTGCCTGTGACCTCGGCGCCCACTTTGATCGGCTAACTCTTTGATATGTGGAGGCTGCCTGAGGCTGTGGGCCAGGGTGAAAGGTCACCTGACCCAGACAGGACCAGCCTTAATGTCTGCACTGATTGCCTCGGCCCTGTAGAGGAGTCCGTCTCACGGAGCACCGCGGTGCAGTGGTCGAAGTCTCGGACTGCCATTTCTACCTTGTGAGGACACTTTTGATCGCAAGTTTCCCTTCAAATAAACTACATACTCTTAACGTGGGGCCTCCATACGCGTAAAATATATGGATCTGGGGACGGAAAAAGTTCCATTCCTATTCATTCGGAGCGGTACTAAACTTGCGAATAGCTACCAGGCCTTTTCTCAGTAGAAATCTAATTAGGCTCTTTGTATTTCAAAGCAAAGTTGTCATTTTTGCCTGGAATTCCTGTTGTGCTTATAATTGAAGTGTAACTGAAAGCAGAAAAGACAAACACAAGGGCTCAAAGAGACTAAATGCCCTATAGCTGTGATTTTTTCCCTGTCCTTTTTTTTTTATCCGCTCTAACACTCATACCTTTGGTGACATTATGATTCCACTGAATGTTTCTTTCACTCCTGGCTACAGTATGTTAAAAAGGCCTTCAAAGGCCCCCGCCGCACCTCCATTTAAGCCAGCTGCTCAAGCCATTCTTCCAATCAGTGGGTGCTCTGTTTGAATAGACGAGCATTCACCATTTAACTGTGTCTTAATATATCGACCCACGTGTTTTATTCCCAAGGTTCAAGCAGAATACTCTGCTTCTGAGCGGTTACCTCGTCTTCCTGGGTAAACTGTGGGGTAGTACTCATAGTACAGGTCCGGCTGGTCCAGATTACCGAAAGGCTCAAACTCCAGTTCAGCATTCTGGAACAGGTTCAGCTTAACCAGCAGAGCCAGACGCACAAACCACAACTGTAACAAGAGAAAGACAGTCCAACAGTTAAACCAGTCCAACTGTACACGGTCACTATTGATTATATTAGTAATTTAGTAATGTTAGGTTAGGTTACTTTAGTAATTGAGTTGTTCAGTAATTGAGTAATCAGTTTTTAAAAAAAACACAACAATAAGAATAAACTTAAGTGGAAAACAACAAATCATACATAGACAAATCAATACGACAAATTACCATAAATCACTGGAGGAAAAAAATAGGAACAATTAAAATTTACTTTATTAAAAGACATTTTGATTAAGCCTTTATTCACCCACACAGCTAAAATGAATTAAAAAAAAAATTATCTTTTCCATGTGGTTTTTTTTTTTATCATTAGGGTCAAAATGTAGGGTCAAATTATAAAATAAGTAAGTAAACAAATATTTGCTGTCATATGATTAAAATGATTAATCTAACTAATCATTCACAAGTAGTTAATTGCAATTAATTGCATTTATCTTATTTACTCTAGTTTGACATTTTTGTGAGTTGTTTTCTTCTTCTTCTTAAGAGTAATAATAATTGTTGTTAACCTCATGTAGCTTCCTAATTTAGCCATGCCCAATTCCACAGAGGACTCACACACATCACACAATACATGCGACACTGGGAGAGTGAAAACATGCGGTTCCTCCGAACATGAATCTTCATGCCTGAGCACATCAACACACCTGGAGAAGAACATGAACTATTGATTTTGTTCTATCAGCAAACAGGTTCCTGCGCTTGCTAGTTTCGCACTAAGGGAAGAATCCTACCCACCCTGACAGAACGAGGCCAGTTGTGCTTTCTGGGGCTGCTGGAGATCGAGCTTGTGATCTCCCTCTGATGAGGCCAATGCTTAGACATTTGCACTCATAAACAGGCTTAAAAATTACACATTTCCAACGAATCACTACTGATTCAACAGAAAACATTCCATTTTTATAACTATTTACATTTTGTCTATTTTCTTCTTTGAATCTTTTTAATCGTGACAGCCCTGAGGTTAGTTATGTTGATGCTCAGTAGGAGTTCTGCTTGTCCTGCACTTCCAGAAGGCACTTTTCTAAATATTCAGTGAATTCTGTCATTACAGCAATTTATTTTATCTTTAAACACCCCAAAACTACAAGAGCAACATAACATGCAGAAATGGTGAGTCAAAGTGAGAATCATCTAAGGACCTAATCAAACTCTTTAGCCTAATGGGTTCTGCAGCCTGTAGGGCTGAAACTTTTATAATGCAAGTCAGTAGTTTTCCATTAACAAAGGGAGAGTGAGAGGAGTGTAATGTATGCATGCGTGCCACTGGAGGTTGAGACTTCAGAGAGATGAAGCGCTTTGATATGGCTGACACGGCAGCCAATGGGAGATGGGTATGTTTGCGTGGACAGAGTGGGCGTAAGTCCAGAGAGTCGAGCTACAGTGCTACTTCAAACGCTCTGCGTGTTCCTCCAGCGTTGAAATGGCACACTACACAAACCTTTAACTAAGGTGCCAACATATATTTCACATGGGCAAAAGCACAGCACTTCAGAGAGAATACCAATATACTTATTATGAATAATAGGCTACATAAATAACAACATGTTGGGATGCGGTGCAAGTTTTACATCCCCATGAGGCGAGATGTAACAAGAGCAGAGTTATGCCGTGGAGTTTTAAAAGAAAAAGGGGCTCAGCTCTGAAAAAAAAAATAATAATACACTGTCATTCTGTATGATGTCAGTTCTGATTCAGTCAAAAACTACAACAATGAATCTTCCAAAGGGAATTACAATGTCTATCAAAAGTTGAGGGACATCTAGATTTTCATATGATTTTAATACAAAAAGCTTGTTTTCTTTGTTTTGAAGGAAAATAATATGACTGATGTAACTACGACAGTACCACTTTAATGATACCCCAGCAGTAGAACTTTAAAAATTATGTCTAAACCTTCATATAAAAACACATTGACTTGAAGATGAACACCCAAAGTATTAGTAAACAGCTTTCATGTGAAAAATCTTTACATTTTTTCTTACTTAATTGAAATGTAACAACATAAAAGACAACATTTACATTTCAAAAGAGGGCAAGATGTCCCCAGACGTTCAACATACAATGTACGTAAACCTCCAGGGTTTGGTTATTTATAAATTTTTTGTGGCACGGATTCCCAATGTCCTCTTGAAAATGTCATTTGTAACCTGAACAAGCGGGTTTTTAATCTGTTGGTGGTATTGGTAGATTTACAAACCACAAACGTAATAGGAGAAAGATGACCAGCTTATTAAACCAGTGCAACTGTACACTGTCACTATCAATGATAATTAGTAGCTGAGTAATGTTGCTGGGTTTTTTTTTTTTTTTTTTTTAGATGATTAACTGAGTAATCAGAGTTATTATAATAAGATTAATATTAACTGGACAACAACAAATCATGAAAAAAGATAAAAAATATGAGCTATTTAAATGTACTTAACTAAAACGTATTCATATTCTGATTGAGGTTTTTTTCTGCTCAAACAGCTATAACAAAAAAAATGATGAAGACTAATCCTGTCTACATATTAAGCAGTTTTTGATCTGTGGGCTGTGGTGGTATTGGTATATTTACTGTTCCAACCCCTAACTCTGTGAAACTCAAGTGCTCAATGTGGATAAAGCATTTTAATTATGGTGCCAGCCAGTGCCTTCAAGCTCAAGTTCAAGTGGGCATTGTAAGAGACTGCTCCACAGGGCCTTCTCCTCTGGTTCTAGCATGTGGTCAGCAGTCTGGTCAATGTCCTGAAACTACATGACCCAGGCGGCGGTGGCGGCGCTCTGCTCACCTGCAGGGAGTCGGCGGTGTGGCTGGTGGGTTGGCCGCTCTTGCCGTAGCCCTGGCCGTGAGCGGTCAGCAGTCTGCCTGTCAGGTCCACCGCTGCCCTCCAGTTCTTGGTGCTCTGTTTGGTGCGTGGGACAAGGTGAGAGAGAAATGAACCCATTAGGCCAACAGCTGCTCACACAGGAGGAGAGGATGTATGCATGTGTGTGAGAGTGTGTGCGAGTGTGTGTGCGTGAGTGCAGCGCTGAACACCTCATCCGTAATGATGACAAGGTCACAGTGGCCATCCTCTTTAAACCAGAGTGTTATTCATTATGGCTAGACCTTTAGTTAAGGGTCTGAGGAGTTATAGCGCTGGAATAAAACAGTATCAGTTCTGCCGGTGGCACCTGTGAGCACAGCCTTTACTCCAGCTGTGCAAAGCAGGGGGTGATGATATTGACACAAAAATTAAATTAAAGCCTGAACCCGATGGCTTTGCAGCGGTCACTACTCACTCAAGTCATTCCCATAAATATATCGCCCAAACATCTCTCAGCCTGCTCAAACTTCATCTCTCTTCATTAATGTACCGAAGCCTTGTGGATGTGGTTCAGGACACAGCATGACTTACTATGAGCCATAAAACTGAAAACTTTACTGAGAAAGAAAGCCAGGACTGGCGAGGAATGATCTCAGATCTTATTCTTCTGTATTTATGACAATCCTCGCCACACAAAAACTGAATTTAGGTCAGTGGTCCTACTCCTGAAGTGGTTTGTGAAAACAGACCCTGTTGTAGAAAAAGGCTGCCCAAAGCACTAAGCTGCACAGTGAAGTTTTGTTGCTTTTTTATAGATCACAGTAAGTTATACTATGTCCTAAAACACAGTGATGAGTCTGCACCACCTTAATAAAGAGCTAGAAGCAGTTTGAGTGGGTTATAAGAAGTTTTGGGGATGGCTTTACAGAAAAGACTTGAGTATTCACTTCTAGTGTTTCTAATGAAAGTTAGCCTGTAGCTTCATACCAAACTAAGACAACAAAATTTTAACTCCAAACATTTCAGGTCAGTGTGAAATTGTGTAAAGACGACATGGAAAACATAACATCACAATACTTTCATTACATCACGTGCATCAACATTTTCATTCAGTATTTCACACACTCTATCGCATTAAATCTAATTATACAAATCTACTTATGTTCTGCATTCGATTATACACACTGGTGGTCAGTGGTCAGGTACTGACGATCACATCATGTACCACAAAAATGATAAACATTGTCATGCTGGGCACCCTATGATTGGCTTGCACTACATTGAAACACAATTATTTATGTGTTAGACCATGTGAATGTCCTGATTCATCCAAATACTCCAAGAACATGTGTGACTGGACAGGATGCTCTTAGCTCATAATAATATATTCAGATGTTGATCAGAGGCTCATTTGGATGTTGGCATTGCAGTATCACCAAAGCAGCTGTTGATTAGGGAACAATATATTGTTTATATGACAATATAACAATATACCATCCAACAAATTCCCAGATTCTCAGATCAGTCTTTGTGTTCCGGACCCCCTGCATTTACTCAACCCTCTTTTCACTCATTCTCTTCTTTCACATGGCCCCCCTCCAGCCTTTCTGTCTCTTAGTCCCTCTCAGTGCAGCTCAGCCTCTCTCTGGGCTGTCTCCTCTAGCGTGTGTCTCCATGGTTCGCTCTCTGCAGTCTTGGTGCCTCTAAATCTTCATTAGAGTGGGAAATGAAGCTGAAAACGACTGGCAGGGAAATGGGCAAAAGCAGCTGCAGCCACTGAGACAGAACATAAAAAAGTCGATGCAAGTGGAAATAGGGCTCCATTATGATGTACTGCAAATTCAGGGTTTGCAAGGTACCTGCAAAACAGGTTACTGAGTACTTGGTTTACGTGATGCTGCACAAATGTGCAACTGTTGCACCAAGATGGAGTGAGTGATGTTGCCCTTTTTGCCCTTTACAGCACTGTATAACATACAAGCATAGATAACTACAGTACAATTCGAAGAATATAAGAAATATAAACAAATATAAATATAGAAAAAACGAAAAGCAAAGGTTTTTTTTGTTTTTGAAAACTTCTGGTTAGTTGGGTTAGAAGGACATAGGTTGGGTTGTTGATAAATTAAAAAAAAAATTCCATCCACAGAAAAATGTCTATCAATTGTGTTTTGTGCTTATTCTAACAAATAAACATTCACTGTCCAGATAATTAGCTTTACTTTAGGCCTGTGATGATAAGAAATTTTGAAAAATCATAAAACTGTGAACAAAATTATAGATAAATGTTGATTTTTCATTATTTACACCAGTGTTTATCCACCCTGGTCCTGGAGGCAAACTGCCCTGCACAAGTGAGTGTTTCACTGGTTCCAACACACCTGACCCAACTGATCAGTTCACTAAGAGCCCCTCTGTGAGCTGAAGCGAGTGTGTTCAGGCAGAAAAGACAGGGTGCCTCCACAGTTGAGAATCACTGATTTAAAACCACGGGTATTTTACAGTAACATTCAGTATATCTAGGATAGCTTCCTTCAGTGCCAGAAGGGGTGACATTTTGAGTTACTTTCACAGCTAAAAATAAAGAAATAAATCAAGAATGTTTCATACCCTACACTCCCATTAATGCCATCTTTCACATCAGAGCTTAGGTTTGTTAATCTTTTGTACATTCCTTTAAGTATATGAATCTTTCAAAATGATAATTATCCTTGTAATTACACACTGTGTTTATTTTTTCTTGTTTCTTTCTTCAAAATAAAAAAAATTTCAGTTCACGGATCCACGTTCAGAGTTTTCATGCTTAGAAATCAGAAAAAAAAAAAGATGAATTCCACATCTACTGACCTCAGCGAGTACTTCACATAAGACCAGGACAATGGACAGAAAATGTATGTGCTCTCATATCTGGTATAGCTGGTCGAGCAATGGGCTAGAAGTGAATTTGTATAAAAAAGCAGAAGAAAAAGAGAAACAAAGGAATGTGAGAAAACTGGTAATGAATTTGCCTACGAAATCACAATCAGACTAGCGCTGTCATGTCTGATCACATAAGTAACTCAGCAATCTGCTGATTAATTGGATAAGTATTCAACTAATCAGTTTTTTTAAAAAGCCAAACAGACATAAAAACTGACTTAACTGAACAATAACAAACCAGGTATAACCTTGCAATTAGCAAAACATTATTAAATTAACATATATTAACGAAAAATGAATTTGGGTAGGTCTATCCATCAGCCTCTGTTTCTCACAGTAAGAGAGAAAACAGTATGAGAATTTAAAATATGTATCATCATGAAAATGTCCACTTCATTATTACCAGCCCACCAGAGAGGTAAACTGGATCAGCTTGATGAGTGACAGACAGACAGAAAGAGCCCAGTTAGTTTCAAAGTAAGGCTGGGTGCTTAAAGGATGTAGGGGGAAAATGGGGGAAATGAAACCCATGGAGAGAAGAAAAAAAGTGCTTAGGCTCTGTAAATCCAAAGGAAAAGAAGAGAGTGTAAAAAAAATCATTTGGGGATTCCACACACAGAGAAGACAGCGTCCCGAAAGAGAGGGAAACAGAGAATGATACCAAAGCACTTCCCATCTGGAAGATGTTAAAGGAGAGAGAAGCAAACACACAGGACCAAGCAGAGGCAGCAGCGGTGCATTTCGCTGCTCCCCCCACCGAGTGGAGATGAATGGCAGGTGCTGTGGGTTTAGCGGTGCTGTAATTGAAAAACTCTTCACGTGTGTAGGCTGTACGAGCCTCTCCAGCTGCTCTGCACTGACCAAGCTGGATTAGCCTTCTAATCACAGGCTCTTCACAGGAGGAGCGTTTGAATTGCCATGGCAGTTCATGCAAAGCACCTGACCACTCACACCATCCTATAGTCACGCGTGCACTGGGGGATACAGCTTACAAAAAAAAAAAAAAGAAAAATTTATATGTGCGTGCGT
>JBBIGA010000001.1:44895435-44912664 GCA_037576975.1 Alestes dentex | reverse complement strand
TGCTCTATCCCAGTCCAGTTGTGTGTGTGTGTGTGTGTGTGTGTGTGTGTGTGTGTGTGTGTGTGTGTGTCAGTTAGCGAGGCATAGCTTGTGCAGTGAATCATATGGAACAGATGGGTGATGGAATGAAATAAGCCTCCATGTGGGCTGTACTGCAGGAATAATAATCACAGCACTATTGATTCCTGTGATAACAGAGCCAGACCTTGAGAGAGAGAGAGAGAGGGAGAGAGGCAGAGAAAAGAGTATAGAGCAGGAGAGGAGAGATAGAGTGAGAAGGAGGAGATAACTGCTGGAATAGAGCAGAGATTAGAACTGATAGAGAGGGATGGACAGTGGAGATACCATCCAAACTACAGAAACAGAGGGAGACCTAGGAAGAAAGAGAGCGAACCACAGAGAGAGCTAGAGGGGTTTTCAAGGCAGAAGTAGAAGCCTGCCGGAGGAACAATGAGAGGAGGAAAGATAGGAAACAAGTGAAAATAGCAAACAACAATGATATAGGCAAGATAAAAGAGTGTAATTTTTTCCCTGGAAGAATTATAGTACATTACTTTCTCAAGTCTTTCTTTTGCTCTCTTTGTGCAGAAACATTAGTAAAAGCACACAAGAGATGAGCACCTGAATATTTAGTCATCCTGATGTTTGCCAGCAGTTGAGTCCTTTGGAGAAGATTAAGGTCAATGGTGTATGCCCATACTTTGTATATCAGTTTAAAATACAAACCGAGCAGAGATAGTATTAACCATCATATGCTTAACCTGTCTATAATTGTGTGCCATCTAATTTAAGTCTAACTTATAAAAATAAAGTTCTTGTATTCTGTTGCTTTGCAATCTGAAATGAAGATGCACATTTAAAAAAATCCAGCTGTATTTACTCACTGCAGCTTATAACATCCAGGTGAAACATATGATAGCCGCAGTTAAGGAAAAAAACAAAAACAAAAAAAAAATCAAAAACCAGAATCACTGAGATGGATAAAGGATGACCCCCTCCCTCTTATCTATCAGGTGTAACAAGAAAATAGCCAGTCCTCATGAAAGGCCACATTAAGTTTCACTGTAGCTTTTCCAAAACGCACCCTGAAGGCCAAGTGGAAAAAGGTGTTATGGTGAGATCAGACCAAAATCAAACTATTTGGCCTCAACACCAAATGGTACATCTGGCAGAAAGCCAGTACAGCTCACCACCCAGAGAACACCATACCAGTAGTAATGCATGGAGGTGGTAGCATCCTGTTGTGGAGGTGTTTCTCTGCACCTGGGACTGGGACACTTGTCAGGATAGAGGGAAAATGGATGCGGCAAAATACCATCAAATTCTTGAGAAAAAACAGCTACCCTCTGCCATATATATTTCAGTGGAAGAAGGTTCACCTTCCAATATCACAGTCACCCAAAGCACACAGCAAAACTGACTATACAGTGACTGAAGGAGAAAAAGGTGAAGGTCCTTGAATGGGCTAATCAGAGCCTAGACTTAAAGGGGACATATTATGCAAAACTCACTTTAGTTATAATAGGTCTATGGGCTACAACACATGTTCATGAAGGTCTTTGCACAAAATCACTCTCACATAAAGAGATCTCACCAGCTCTATTTTTGACGGTTTCAGTCCCTTTCAAAATGAGCCGTTTAAGGGCTCTGTCACTTTTATGCAAATAAGCTGTTGCTGGCCACGCCCCACCCATCCCATGCTAACGCTGCGCGTTTAACACACGTGAAACAGAGACGCTATCCACTCTTATATGTTCGCCTCCGAGTCAGACCCAGAGCGAGATGAACACAACACTTCATGAGTGACTCGCCTTTGCCTGTAGCCGTAGCGCTTGGCATCTTATGCGTGCTCATAAAGCCAGCAGACAAAAATGACGGATCTTCCACTATCTAGTGGGTGGGGCTCAACAGATGAGGGGTGGTTCTATGCAAATTTCCTCATCCTGACATCACAACAGGGGGCCGTCCAAACGGCTCTTAGAAGCATATGATTCCTGACACCAATATCTTTCAATTGATTCACAGAAAATGGATGGATGTTTTTTTTTTGTTTTGTTTTGTTTTTTGCACTTGGAGTGTTTATAGAAGCAGTAGAGACACAAATGGAAATACAAAAGGATGCAAAAAGGGAGTTTTGCATAATATGTCCCCTGTAAGGCCTAATGAAAATCTGTGGAATGTCTTTAGGATTGTAATCCACTAACTGTCACTATCCAGTTTGACTGAGCTTGAACAGTTCTGTAAAGACGAGAGGGCAAACATTGCAGTCTAGATGTGTTGGTAGAGATGTATACCAGCAGGCTCAAGGCAGTAATTAAAGCAAAAAGTTGTTCCATGCTGATACAGTACTGATACATGGGGTGATCCTTATCCCTTTTTTTGTATTGGTTCCGTCACTTGGACGTTATAAGCTGCATTGAGTAAATACAGCTGGAAACACTGTTTGTTTTTTGTGTGTGCTTGTGTGTCTTCATTTCAGGCTGCAAAGCAACGAAATGAATATTTTCAAGGGCATGATTCCTTTCAATACCCACTGTATGTATATCTGTGGATGTATTTGTGTATGTATTGTTAGGAATCATAGCTTTGAGCTATCTGAGGTCAGAAATAATCAGCTTTTTGGAGCACTGTGGTCTAATTGTGGCCATTACATGGACCGGATGGGGTAGTTTTTCTTGCCCTTGTGAATCGATGAGCTCTGTGCGGCCAAAACCATGTTGCCAGGTTGTGGTTTGTCCTTCCTCAGACTGCTGGCAGTAGGTACTCGCCACTGCAGACTGAGAGCATCTCACAAGCCTTGTCATTTCGACAGTTTCATTAGTGTTAGTATGTTATTTATATGAATTAGTACAAAGTCAAAAGTAATTGTTTTGTGTAAATTTTAAGTGAATATACAGTGGGGTCCAAACTGAGACCACTATAGAAAATGCTTATTTTTTGTATTCTTTTCTAAAATAGACCTTTTTCAGAGTAGTATTCGGTACTGTATGTCCCCCTGTCTGTAGAGACCGTGTGCACTCGAGCTGTCATGGACTCTGCAAGTTTGTGCAAAAGCCTCCAGTGAGTCATCTGAACAAAAAATATCTGACCTTTTTGTGCAGTGGCCTTAACATGGTCAAAAATGTGCTTGAATCTGACTGTTTACCAAGAAATAGTGCATCTTTAACAACATCTTGAATATATCTTCTTCACATTTTCTTTGTTTTAAATTTTGAATTTTTCAAAGCATTATGGTGTTTATGTCCAGGTGTAAATACAAAAAAAAATAATTTGGTCTGAGACTTTTGGATCCCATTATATGTGCACTGGACGTATATATTCAGTAACAAAAACCTCTTTATCTCAGTATAGATTCAAGATTCAAAACATTTATTGTCATATATACAGTAGAAATTACATTTCTCTGTGCAATGAAATTCTTTCTTTGGTGTCCACACACAAATGCCGAGGTTAGGTTATAGGGGGATATCTAATTATGCTGCATAGTATATTGCTCTTTAATCGTTATCATAACATCAGCCTTCACATTACTGATGGTGCTGAAGTGTGCAGTATGCAGCAGTGTGCAGCATGCAGATGAGCCTATAGCTAATAACCAAATGCTTTATTGAATCACAGATGTTAGTGCATGAATCAAGCCATTTACACCAAAGGTTCACTTTTGTGCTTTCAGTAACAGCGATATTTGTTCTTATAATTCCAAAATGTTTCATTATTGCGACACTTCCCCTTTTGAATGCACCACTGGCTCCAACAAGGAATGTGTTACATTTGCTGAAAATTTTTTCCAAATATCACAATAATAATCACAACATCCTTAAATATGGCAGTGTAACTTTTTTCCCTTCATTTCTTTCAGCTCTAGAAACTAGTGTATATGAGAATATGCGTATGAATCTGTGCATACAGCTGGGCTGTAGGACGCCAGACACACACACACAAACACACACACACACACACATATTTCCACACAGTCGTATCCAGGCGTCCAGTTGGTGCAGCAGCTGTGTGCTAGCAGAGAGAGCGCGGTCTGCTTCCGCTCCACTGCACTTCCAGACATCCTCCAAAGTGTCTGTGCTGACTTGTCAAGAGGACTGCCAGCCCAAACAGCTCTGCCCTGGTCAAAAACAGCCGGTCTCTTAAAGTCACACCACACCAGGGGAGTGCACGGCCCCTCTGTCCACACTCGGGTGTGCAAATACAGAGCTGCACGAAAAGTGGACACGTTGTTTCATAACTGTTTTTCAAAAGCTGTCCTTTCTAATGATAGTATTAGATGCAAATGTTCCAAGCAGGCTAAGTAATAATTAAAAAAAAAATGCCCAAGTGAATGTAGCATGTCAATGGTTGCTAGGGCAACCCATTCACATCATATCTACACATAGTTAATACAGTAAAGCAAGCTTCAGCTGGACTGTGTACTGCTAAAGTCTAACACAAGTCACTCTGTAATTATTGTAAATGGGTCACTAAGTATATATTTTTATGAGATTTAAGTAAATGTCTCCCTAGTTCTAAAATTTGACCCACAAATTTTCTTTAATGTGAAAATTATCACACAGGTAGCATTGTCTCATCTGGTCTTAGCAAAGAGTAAATAGAAAAAGTTCTTTGCGTTCTTATGTAGCTCTATCTTAAATGTTAAGCTAGAGCCTGAACCATGACAGGTTTTGGAATAATAATGTTTTGTAAAGTTTCAAAAAATACTATTAACAGTGTTTTAAATCCATTGGTTTTGTGATGTCTATTAGAACTACTTGCTCCTCCCTTTCATGTAGAGGTTATAGAGATTGATTCAACCTGCAATGCATTTTTCATAGAGCCACAATTCAGGGCGTCCAATAGGAGCAGACTTTTCATTTTCATTTTCATTTTCAACAGCATTTTTAGGTTCTAAGGAATAAAGAGAGGTTGAAAAGTTGTCATCAAAAAAGTTTTTAGTACATAAAGCAACACAAACTTCACAAATGCATGGGGAAAAATAAATCTGAGGAAAATGTAGAATATGAGCCTGTAAATCCTGTAGTGGAGGCATATTTTGTATTACAACATATGTGTTTTTGCACTACAAGCAATTCTGTGATATTTCAGACTATATTTGTTGCAGAATCAGATCAGATATTTTTTTCCCTGATTCAGCATTTTGTACCAATATCAGTCTGTTGCGGATACTGGGTGTGGGATTGGTGCCATCTTTAGTTACTCCAGCGAAGATGTGATTGTGGTGTTTTCTGCAGGTAATTTAAACGTCAGCCCTGTGGGTTTAGTGTCTGTAAGTGTATGTCCTGCAGCGTGTTTTAGATGTACTGGAGCAGGTGCTGGTTTTGTCAACGGGTGATGTGGGGTGGCGAGTGGACGAGGCCAGTGCTGTATGAAGCTTCACTCTAGATGTTCTCCTTGTGCCTCAGTCTTCAGCCACACTTGCACCACCAAAGCACAGTGTGAGAGTGCTAGCACGCACACACACACCTCCTCCTTGCAACACGGCACTCTGTGTTAGCTGTCAGGACTGACGCCACAACTCGCTCACACACCGTTCTATGCATACAAAAACAGAGCAGTGTGCTGCAGTGAAGCTTTCACCACAGAGAGAGAGGGACCATCAGTGGGACAAGAGAGAATGGGTCTGTGTGTGTTTATTAGAAAAGTACAGTGTGTGTGTTTGAGGGATTGAGCCTGGGTTTCCAGTATTTCGTGACTTTGTGATTGCTTGGGTATCATTTCCATTAATAGTTTGATCTATCGGTTCAGATGCAATGCAGAAAACCAATTGAAATAGCACTAACAGAGATGGATGCAAAGTGGGAACTCATTAAAGTGCCCTCGCTATGTGCTTTGTCACTTCTGCATGCAGAGGAAAACAGTACAATTCAGCTGATGATTATTTGAAATCAATAGATATAGTGAAACGCATTCTGGCCTATAGAGTTGGGCATGTGCACACTGCTTGGAGAAACAAATCTCGCTTTTAGATTGTGCTAAAATACCATTGCAGTCAGATTTTAAAGGGTCCATGTTGGGATTCAAACCCACGACTTTCTGATCGCAGACTGGACACCCTAACCACTAGGACACCAGCTGCCCCTTGGCTGTAGAGATATATTAAGAAAAAGCATATTTTCTGTGAACATCTTGTATGGTGAAGCTGGTGGTCTCATGACTTCCCTCTGATGGGAAGGTCTCAGGGTCAATGTAACATATAAAATAAAAATAAAAATGAAATGTAAAAATGCCAGGGTATACATGCACCCTCACTTCTAAACCTGTGTGTGGAAATTTGTGCTTTTCTTGATTTAGTTTCCTGTTGGTCTGTTACCCAGAGTAAACTTAGAGGTGAGAATTAAAGGTCTGTTTATTACAGATGAATAAATAGTGCATTTTAGCACACACACGTTTTATCAGCATAGCAAAGGGTGATAAACTCAACATAGAAACCACACCTGAAGATACGTGCAACCATAGCATGAAGCCTCCTCTCAGCTTACACCTGGCTCTCCTCTGGACTAGCATCTCGCCTCAAAAGCTCCAGTGACGGTTGCAGGAGCACCTTTTTCTGTTCTGCGTCTCCTACTTTTATTCAGTTTTGTCAAAAAACAGGCTTTTGGTCACAGTTGTCCCCCCACTGATGGCTTGTGGACAAACAAAAATACTGCTACTGTCATAGTTGATGAAGAACCTGGACCAGTGAAATTATTAATGAATTTATTATAGCCATGAAAATGCATTTACGTATCAGCAGTCATATCAGACTCATCATATGAATCAGAAATCATATGATTTGTACAAAAGCATTTTTGGATTCCAAATATAGTATAGACTAATCTTAATACACAAAAAGTAGAAGGGCCACTTCTTACAAATAGGCAGCTCATGAAAGACTTCATAATCAGCACTAATCAAAAGCTCCTTTTTTAAAACGTATCGTTTTGACCATACAACTTGAAACTTGACCTCAACTGTTTGAAGACTGTCTATAGTACCTGTAAATCTGTTCAGTTTCAGGGTTTTTATGCTTTAAAAGGACCGTAATCTGAAGCTGTAAACATGAAAATCTGTCATCATAATGCTGTATGTCATAAAAACGGAACACCTTTATGTAACTTTAATGCAGCACGATGGAGAGAACGCTGTTTGGTTGACAGCCATGTTGGTTCATTTTAGCTTTTTTTATGTGTAAGTATCATATACTTATCCGCTTTGGTCAAGGCCAGGTCCGTAAAAAGGCTCTAACACTACACTTTCATTGGCCAGTCTGTGTGAATCTAGCTCACAGTGACTCATACTGAAGATTATTTAATTAAGAGACACATAAATCCTTGTATACTGACGCACATATCTGTTAAGTTGTGATAAGGTTACTATTTTGTGAAATAAATAACATAAAACTCAAACAATATAATACTGTCATTGCTCATTGCCTGTGCACGGAGTCACTCATTCGTTGTAGAGGTGTGGATTCTTAAAGGGGAATTCCACCAAATTCTCAAAATTCAAAAACAGTCTTTAGAGCGGTTTAATGTGAGATAATGTAGAGAAGTTTAATGATTCAGACTGATTTACAGTGGTTGAATATGTAATGTCATAAATTGTATGTGTAATATCGTAAAAAAGTGGTAAATCTAAAGTAGTTTTTTTAATATAATAGCTTTCTGTGATTCAACTGTTCAGACGTCTGGTTCTTCTCACTGCCACTGTGAACAGGTTTCGCTAGAAAGGACAATTTCACCTCAAACCCCTCTAAATGACATTTTCATCTAGGAAACAATGAATGAAAGAATTATGCAGTTTTTATAAGATTGGTGGAATTTCCCTTTAAGGCTGAGTAAGGCTGTAAAGAGAAGTGTGAGAGTGGGTGGTTCTTTTAAGTGTATTCATTTTTAGAAAGGTACCATATCAAAGCCTATTTGGCGACTCACTTAAGGCAGGCTAGGAGAGAAAGATGACGCTACAGGATTTAATTTCTGTGCAACAGAGCAGTTCCTACTCATCATCTCCAAACCAGCTTCACGCTGACGTAAGCAGCCCATATTCTGCGCAAACTTCACATCACTGCTCCCTCAAATTCCAAACAGGCCGTTGCAAGGCAGCATCTGAGAGATGCTCCCTGCTGTTCAGACCCATATTTCAGTTTGGATGCCTGTACTGTAAAAAACTGCCTGTTAGTACCATAGCTCTTAGTCAAAAGTGTGATCAATCTTCACGTTCTAAACTTATTTTAGGACTCTGTCCTTGTTTTTGGGGTCTCTTGAGGCTGAGGTGGTGTGGCAGGTTGGCTGTTGAACTCTGAACTTTCCTGCTTGTCAGTCTGATCTCTGCTGACCTTTTTCAACCTCTCTGCCTGGAGAGCATTTAGGCACTTTTTGAAAAGTGTGCACCACCCACGCCAAGCTTTTTCGCCCCGTCTTTTGCTCTGTATGCTAAAGCCGGCGCCATCCTTTCACCTCCCCGTTCTGGCTCCAGCCTCGTTTCAGCGAGACGTGTGGAATTTTTTTTTTTTTCCTTTTTTTCCCTCCGTCTGGCTGTTGTCATGGAAACAGTGATCTGGCTTGGTGAGCATTGCGGAAACACGGCCGGATCCCCTCAGCTGCGGCCATTCACCAACACAGCGCCGGCTGATTGCTGACCGGGGCAGAGTGGGTGGTGGGGGGTGAGTGTTTGGAGTGACTCTTGCAGCCACAAATGAAGGCTGGGGGGCAGGGTGAGCGGTGATTGGACTGTACTATGTCCAGGGGCTTACGAGTAAAAGCGTCCTAATCCCCGTCACTTTTGTGGAGTGTGTTCTTGAATCAAGGTTCAGCCTAGGCTTTGCCTGATCGGATCCCAATTTCAGATTTGCAAGCATGGCGGGCTCAGAAGCAGCGCGGCTAACCCAATTTCCTGCTCCATTTCCCCAGCCAGAGAGAGAGAGTGCGAGCAAGAGAGGTGTGGGTCGTGTTTGCAGCCCAACCCATGGCTAAAGGTCACCACGATTATCACTGCATCACCCAGACATGTACGGTTCAGTCTACTAAATCTAAAGGCGTTTTGCCCCTGTCCAAAGTACCGAGACCTTTGGAACCAAACAACTGGACCTGAGCTTTTTCCGTAGCCGTCAGTCTAGTACAGTCTAGTACACTGTCCAGTTTTATGGGTTTGGCACCTAATTAAGACAGGAACCATCAGGAGGACCTAATTGATGTTAGTTCACTGGAGTTGTCTTCCTCATTACCTCATAACTGGAGAGATAAATAAAAACACAAACTCATTGAATTTACTTTTTTATGTGCATATCTTTATACTAGGTCAGTTAAGCTTTTCCAATCAATATACATCAATATATTCATATGTTCTACAATTTTGTGTTATTGACTTCTTAATTTATAGTTTGCTTTTATGGCACTAATGTATTTATTTATCTGTTTATTCATTTGTTTGTCAGTTTTTACTCCTTTTCCATTTGGCAGGTTTAAGGAAGAAAGCTCACCCATTCCACACCAGTTGACCTATCCATGCTCCACACATAAATGTGTTGCTGTGTTTAGACAAGCTTTACAAAATAGCCAAGAATTCCATAAGTTAAAAATGTAAACAAATGAGAAATGAACTCTCTGAGCTAAATTATTGGTGGGGGTGGTGGGAGGTTATTGTAAAAATGTTATAACAGGGGGTCTTCGAGTTACGACACAGATCCGTTCCTACGACAGTGATGTAACCCGAATTTTGGTAGAAATTGAAACACACCCTAGCCTAAGTCACTTACCTTTCCTAACACAGTTGTAAAATCAGAATCTAGAACATAAAAACACAACTGTAGTAACAGAAAAATTGACAAAAAATCAGTGTACTGGGGGACGGCAAGTCCCTCACTCACATGCCGCGTTGCTGCATACTCTATGTATACTCCGTATTCTTCCGCCGCGCAGAACCAAACTAGTTATGGGAGTGAACGTCGGAAACTCAGTACGTCGTATGTCGAGACTGGCGTAACCCAAGGACCCCCTGTATTGGTTCTTTTCCTGCCTGCTGGTGCACTGTGCACTGTTTTAGAGGCAGACAAAAATTATTATATTCTGTAAGCATTCTGTAAGGCCTGTCCACCTTTGCAATGGAGGATTTGCATTGCGCATGTGTGTGTGGAGCAGGGATAGGCCAGTTCCTGACAACATTTGACAGTTCTTGAGACATCAAGAGGAAACTCCTCCTTTTTTGATAATGTGATGAGAGATGACATCTTTTATACTGATGTCTTAATGTTCATCCTTCCTCTTGTAATGTGACGGCACGTTTTAACCTTTGCCTCTGCTTAGCAACTACCAGCTCCCACAGAACGGCACTGATAAAGGCTTTAATCTTGACCTAATTGAAGCCCCGTGCTCCCCTCTGGTCAAATTTTTTTCACTTCCAGTTTTAATGAGATTTTTAATTAGCATGTTAATTGCATAATGAGATCAGTGGACAGTGAGATAGCCGGAGAGCACGGGCAGAAAGAGCAGCGTGCAGTGGGCCGGCGATGCTCAAGCACCCCAGCAGCCCTGTCAGCCGCCCATACTAATGAAGCAGAGGTCCTTCAGACCATGCCTGAATGTCTAAAACACAGCTTTATACACACACACACACACACACACACAGGCTGGCTTTTACAAGCTCCTGCCAGGCCGAGCACACAGACGGAGCTGGAAGTCATCACCTTGCATGAGGACTAGAGCAGCTCGTGCTTTATGGCTTGTCACACATTTATATGATATGAGATGGAAGTTTGGCCTTCACAGCTATAGGGCCAGACGGCCTTTGATTCATGAGGAGTCTCTCTTTCTCTTTCTCTCTCTCTTTCCTTCTCTCTCTCTCTTTTTTCACCCTATAATCCCCATATATATTCTCTTATTTTGTCTGTTTTATGTTTTTCTTTTTATATCTGTCATTTTCTTCATTCTCTTTTCTTTTTTTAGTCCTTTTTCTTTCTTTCTTTCTCTGTCTCTCTTTTTTTCTTTCTTTCTTTCTTTCTTTCTCTATTCTCTATCCTTTCCTTCTCTCACTCTTTTGCTCTCTATTTTCTCTCTAGAATCTCTGTATTCTGTTTTCTTTTTGTCTTTTATCTCTTTTTTGTCTATTTTGATCTCCGTTTTCTTTGTTTTCTTTCTCTCTTTCCTGCACTTTCATTCTTATCTCTGCATTTGTCTCTGTCTCTCTCTCATCTCGCTCTCTGTCTCTCTCTCGTCTCTCTCTCTGTCTCAGTCTCTCTCTCTCTTTGCTGCTCTCTTTTCTGCTCTTTGCTGTCTCTCTCTGTTTTTCGCATAGCAAACACTTAATTCTTTCTTTTAATAACAAGCATTGTTTTCCTTTTGTTTCCTCTCGTCCTCTCCCTCTCAGTCAGATCTACTGCATCGAGAATGCTCACGGACAGTTGGTGCGAGACTTGGACTTCAACCCCAACAAGCAGTACTACTTGTCCAGCTGCGGAGACGACTGTAAGGTCAAGTTCTGGGACGTGAGGCACATCAACGAGCCCGTCAAAACCCTGGAGGAGCACTCGCACTGGTTAGACACACCCAGACACGTGGACGAGAGGGATAAATCACGAAATAAGCATGCACATGTGTATCGTAAACACACACAGGTTCATACAGATGAGTGTTTGTGTATAAAAGCAAATGAGCTCTTGCATGACCACCCATATAAACAAAGGATTTCCACACTGATTTTACTAAACTGAGTGTACTGAAAACATGCTTGTTTGCAGGGACACAGAAAGTGGGGGTCCTAGAGGGGCTGCATCACCCACAAGATCACTTATCTTGAACTTTAAAAACAGAAAAAGCACTGAAAATCATGGGTGCATAGTAAAGACGTACGTGTGCTTGTCTTAGGATGGGGTTTGTAGTTTTATTTAATGTTTTATTTATATTACTTGTTTATTAATCTGCCCATTTTAAGTAAGCCCTTAATTTTCATTGCAGCAAGTCTAATCGCTTGCCTCTCCTAGCGTTGGCTGCTTTGTGGTGGTGTCACTGAAGCACAAGCAGCTTGGGATGCCGTACATTTTGGCAAGAAGGAGGGAATGGTGTGAGAAGGGTGTGCATCAGTGGCTTGTGTCAGTTATATGTGTATATAGTTGTTCCTCACCACATTATAGTAGGTGACGACATTTTGTCTTTAATGTAAATTATAAAAGAATGTGTTAAAAAATACAAAACATCTCTTATTCACCCCTCATCAAGTACAGGTGTTTGCAGCTTAAAAGTTCAGCACTCCCTGCAACCCTGTGTGTGCGCACATGTATTTGTTTATTTCACTAGGGGTTTAATGTAAGTGTTTTATATGCTTTAATGCTGTACTTTGTCATTTATGCTTTATGCATATTTGGAGCTTAGCTTTTTCCATTTTGCATGTCTTTGACAGAATGAGTGTTAAACAATCTCACAGTTTGCATTCCTGGCCCCACACACACACACACACACACACAC
This sequence comes from Alestes dentex, assembly GCA_037576975.1. NCBI lineage: Eukaryota > Metazoa > Chordata > Actinopteri > Characiformes > Alestidae > Alestes > Alestes dentex. Next base: position 44,900,224 of record JBBIGA010000001.1, on the reverse strand, counting down.
CCAGTCACAGATACATAGACACAAACAAATCACTATATGATGTGACATTGGATGTTATCTCTTAAAACATAGAGGCACTGTATCAATAGCAGCCCAGTTTTGATCCCATTTAGATAGGAAATTACAAACCTGTACTAGGCCGCGCTATGTGTTTTTCTCATTTGTTCAGTTGGCAGCAGGGGCTTGGCTGAGCCTTGGGGCAGAGGTATTAGGGAATATTTTGGGATGGAGGCAGATTAGTTAGGCTGAGGGAGCAGGGTTGACTGAGCCAGATTTTGCTGTCGACAGCCGAGTTATCCTCCTACAATCCCCTTCTATGAGGGGCTGGGAGCGCCTCCTGAGCCATGCCTGAGGCTTAGAGAGAGAGAGAGCGAGAGAGAACATCACTGAGGTAGAAAAAAAAAGGGAGAAAAAGTGAGCAGAGGAGGAAAGACAGGCAACAGAATTAAGACAGAAGCTCAGCTGGTGAATTACAGAACAGTGTTGGGTTCTTTATCCAGTAATTAGCCGTAAACAGGAGGAATGTCCTAGTTTTTTTCCCCCGAACCCCAATTCAAGTCCTTTAATATATCAGTAGAGGCCATTAACAGGTCCCAAACTGATATTTGTCTTTTTCTTAGATAATACAGCCAGACAGTGCATTAAAGCTGGTAAAGCAAAGATAAGATAAGCTAGATCATAACTTACATTAAATATTTGTGTGTGTGTGTGTGTGTGTGTGTGTGTGTGTGTGTGTGTGTGTGTGTGTGTGTGTGTGTGTGTGTGTGTGTGTAGGTAAACCATTGTGTAATTTGTTCGTGACCACTGTAAAGAATTCGGAGTCAGTACATTTCTTCACAATTAACCATTTCACATCAAACTACTCTGAATGATCTCAGTGATTAAATGGTGACATTTTGTCCCTTTAAATATGTTATTATTGAGTCAGATGGGTTGAAACGGTTGAATCTGATTAAATATCTGATCAGACTGGGACATCTTTAGTGCTATAGGAGTCTGCCGTTAAAAAGGTCGAGCCATGGTGATGCCATAGAAGGAACCACCTTGTGTTCCCTAAAAAAAATCTAATAATGCATGGTTCTTTAGAGGAATGTCTCAGAGTTTTAAACCAACATGTTATCAGCCAGTGTGGATTGTATGCTGCAGACGTGACAGCTGCACAAAAACTTTTGATGCACTGCACCGTGCAAAGTCTTAGGCACCTGCTAAAATAATATTTAAAAAATGTTTAGATTATTCAAATTATAGATATACTGATATTATTAAACACACTAAATAAAACTAAAAAGAAAACATACAAATAACAATTGATGTTCAGTATATAAATGTGTTCCTTGTGGAAGTCCAGTATTAATTGTAGTTTCTATCAGAAACCTGGTTCGATTTCATCAGTCCTTCATTAAATGTAATCAGGAGCTGCTGATGGAATTTCACAAGTCCAAACAACTGCTGGAGGAACTGAGGAGGAATCTGGAACCGAACCTGTGTTCTCCTCACCAGCTCACAAAATATCAACTACAAACAAATCTTGATACTTTTGACTGCTTTCTTGTTTGATGTATTTATTCTAATGTTAACATTGCCAGCAGAAAGACACTTTGTCACACGCTGAGAAAAATGGACCTATTTGCATAGATGCCTAAGACTTTAGCACAGTACTATAGGTAAGGAGGCCACCTAATGAAATATTCTTCATTCAACCAACAGTAATTATTCTATGAAATAACTTGTGACACCTTTAAATTTGAGTGTTGACTGGGAGGCTCTGTGTTTCAGGGTGTGGAGTGTGAGGTACAACCACTCACACGACCAGCTGCTGCTCACGGCCAGCAGTGACAGCAGGGTAATCCTGTCCAACATGGTGTCCATCTCCTCCGAGCCCTTTGGCCACCTAGTGGATGACGATGACCTCAGTGACAGCGAGGAGACTCATCCTGAAGAGAAGTACGCCTCTCCCTGTGCTCCTCTCTCTATCCCTCTCTCTGCAGCAACCATATAGCTTTCTGTTTGTCCTCCTTTATTATTCTCCACATTCTCCCAGACCATTGACAGCTGCGATGTAATAGCAGTAACAATATGAACAATATCAGAGTGAGTCATATGGCTGATGAGCAACAACAATAACCTCAAATCCACAGAAAACATGATTAAGTCTATGTATATTCAGGCGAAGCGTGCCTGCGTTACAGATTATGGGGGGGTAGCTGTCGGCTTAAAATAGACACTCATGGGATTTCGGACTCTCTGTCATGCGTGTTGTTCATAGATCTTACCTATTAATGCTATTCTTTTGCGTTTTTTTTTCTCCCTGAAATTGCAGACTTGTTTTCGATGTAAGGAGCATAAAGCACACTAACGCTTCGTCCTAATTAAACTGCTGAACATTTTCATACGGTCTTCCAGATACACACAACCCGATGAACTAATGCAGCGCAGCTGCCATAAGAAAACCTCAAAATTAATATGTTTATAGGAGAAAGAAGAAACACATGTAATATATCTGTATATTCAGCTTAAAATTTGTTAATTACACTTGGGTTTCACTGCTGTTTTTAATTGACTGTCTATACTCTGCCCACAACAGACAAGAGCATTGACAGCCAAGTGGATGTAGGATTAGAGTTAAGATTCACTCAGTTTCGCTGTTTTGTGACTAATTGGAGCGAGGCAGAATGGAAAAGACAATAAATAAGCCACCATACCCGTACCTATCCTAACATAGACATTAAATATCACTCTGTGTTCACATCCAAAACCCAGTTCTGCACAACAGTTTCTCTTTAAGTTGAATTGGATGTGTGCCAGCATGCAGTAACCAAAACGCACAAAGCGCGCTAAAGCTTTGTCCCAATTAAACTGCCAGTGGGCCAGTGAAATAATTCATTGCCAAACTAATACTTTCACAGAAAAAAGCAGAAACACTCAACGCAACACTTTTAAGGTTTGCCCTTCAGAAATATGATTGGTCTAATTGTAAAAATGTTAATCACAATCCCATATTCATGAAGCTTCTCAGTGTAGGAGCGCTTACCCAGCATCAGATTTCTATCGTCTTTCTAGTGACCTTACTGACCGGAACTGATCCTAGATCAGTGCTTCTACTCTGAGAAATTTCGTGAAAACAGATCCTGCTGTCTTGGGGAGAGAGAGAGAGAGACAGAGAGAGAAATAATGCAACAAACAATTAAATGACATGTAGTGACATTGACTGTATAAAAAAGTTCACTTGTATTTTTGGTGTCAGCATTTACTTACATTTACTTCAAAACCAAAATCTACAATCTACAAACCGCACTGCCCTGCTCGGCGTAATATTTATTTTCTGCTTTAACACAGCAAGTGCACCGCTTGTTAGTTTGTTATTTGTACAAGGAGTGCTGGCAGCAGGAGAAAACTCATAAATGTGCAAGACAGTGGCAAAGGTAGTGCATAAAGTCTGTATTGTGTCCTTTGTTAGAACTAATTTTCAGAGGATCCTTTACTAAATTCAGCTGCAACTCCAATCTATAAGTAGCATCTGTTATCAACTATCGCATACATAATAATAAACACTAAATGTATTTGCTTTAAAATGATATGTACAGTACAAATTTTCTCTGTGCGATGAAATTCTTTCTTTGCCGTCCACACACAAATGCCGAGGTTAGGTTAAGAGGCATAAAAGAAGAAATTCTTTCCTAAAATGTTTTATGTGAGGAGTTAATAAGTGTTTCTTGTGTGCAGGAGCAAAGAGCCCCTGCAAGACAGCATCATCGCCACGTATGAGGAGCATGAGGACAGCGTGTACGCGGTGGAGTGGTCTTCAGCTGACCCCTGGCTGTTCGCCTCCCTGAGTTACGATGGCAGACTGGTCATTAACAGGGTGCCTAGGGCACTAAAATACCGCATCTTACTGTAGAGAGACTGATTGAAAGGGTGAGCGAACAAAGTACTTTTAAACTGCTGAATGTGAGAGACGTGAATGAAATGAATGCGAGAAAAAGCAAAGGCGGGGAGTTCAGAGGGGAAAAAAAATGGAAAAAACAAACGAGACATTTGAAGAAGGAGAAGAAAGCATGAGTCAGAATAAATCTGCATAAAACACGCATCCGCTATTAACACTACCAATTAAAGGCAGTCACTGAGAGCAGTGGGATGGCTTGGAGGCTGTTTGAAGGCGAGAGGTGCCGCAGGGCATGGAGTGGCGTTTGTCTTTGAAAAAGCCCCTTGTGTTGATAGCCAGCGCTGGTTGTGTTAGCGAGGCCGAGACTCGCTTCATCTCGCCCAGCCTCGGGCCGCCCAGCGCCTGACTCCAGCCCCACCACTGAGTACAAAGTGCAGTCATGGAGAAAGGCCTGCCAGGGGCGCCCAGCGCAGCAGGCCGCTCTACTGCAGGCTCCACACTCCTTTACTTTCTCCGAGTCAACTCCCTCCAGACCCACCACACCACTCCTCACTAACAGCCTCAGCTGTGAGCGAAGAGGAGGAGCAGTCCGCCTGAACACCCGCCTAAACTTTAAGTACTTGTTTTGTATTGCTAGCTCTATTACTGTTAGTTCTGTGGCTCAGTTACACTGCCTGACAAAAGTTTGGGAACAGTTTGTCTTGTTTTAAAATTTTCCAAGTAAAATTAGATTATTACTTTTGAGTTGACTGTCGACAAGCTTTACTGAATAGTTGCAACCTCATGAATGTCCAGTGTAAAATGCAACACTTTTGCCGTCATGCTACCATTACCCGTGTGTGTGTGTGTGTGTGTGTGTGTGTGTGTGTGTGTGTGTGTGTGTGTGTGTGTGTGTGTGTGTGTGTG
>JBBIGA010000001.1:44857331-44880143 GCA_037576975.1 Alestes dentex | reverse complement strand
CACAAATTCCCACAGAAACTCCAAAATCTTGTGGAAAGCCTTCCAAGAGGAGTGGAAGCTGTTACAGCTGCAAAGGGGGAGATCAACTCCATATTAAAGTCTATGGATTTGAATGCAGTGTCATTAAAGTCCCAATACTTTTGTCCATATAGTGTATATGTAGGCTGCAAAGTTGATATCTGGTGAAAACTTTATGTATGTATAAGTCTGGGCAGAATAATTCCAGCTCTGACTCTGATACTGCTTGGTTTGTGAAGCGGTGGAAAACATACAGAATGCCTCTTAATGTGCCCAAACTGTCACAGATGAGCACAGCAAATGCCAAACAGCCACCATATGTAGTGCAGGAACAGTGGCGCATATGGCAGCGAAGAGGCAGCTGCTGCAGCATAGGTGAGCCTTCTCTCTTTGCATGACAAATGAGCAAACCCAGAACATCTCACAAGCCCACACCGATTCTACACTGCGCTGTACAACTGACCCTCTCTGACACAGGCCAGACGGACTGTGACTGTCTGACTTTGTTTTTTGAATAAGCAGTCAAGTCCATCTAATTTTGAGATTATAATATCCTTTCATGGAATCTTTGGGGTTTAACACTTGGATTTACGTCAACAATCCAACTTGATGCTCAGCATTGCTACAGTAACCTTTTGTATAGGTTTTACAGTCTGCAATATTGTATAATTTTCATAATCAGATCTTGAAGTTCTGCATGACAATACAGTTTTATGCAAAAGTTTAGGGTCTCATATTTTCTTTGTGTTTTCTAAGTGATAATCATAAGTTACCCTATACACTAGACAAAGAATGCCATTGATTTTTCAAATATACAGTTATATTTATTACTTAAAATCACTGGTGAACGTGCATGAGATGTCTCTGGTTTTACATGTATATAATGTAGATTATAGTAAAATCTAATAAGTATTCTTTAGATATTATTTTGAGGTACAAAACCCTGCAAGTACACTTTCGCCATAAATGAATTTTTAAAATGACATTTCTGACCATTACTTTATCTCGAACCTATTACAAAAGATTGTCTTCGGCCTCAGGCAACATGTTTGTATCAGTTTCATGTAGTAATTTTTTTAAGGGCGCTTTAAGAGGAATTAAACACTTCAGACGTCTGGTTTCACTCGCCACTGCTGTGAACAATTCCCGGTAAGTCGGTAAGTCTCTCTAATGAAGCATTTCATGCCAAACCATTCTGAATGACATTCTTAATGACTATTCTTAATGTAATTATGCAATTTAAAAAATAATCGAATATCCTGTTAAACTATGTTACATTCAGCAAATAAACTGTGCAATAGTGTCGACCCGTAACCTGCAGGTTGTACAGGTTGATCCGCAGGTCGGATGGATTCAGTCCAGCTTTAAGGCGAGTGGGTCAAAAAGTGACAAAGCAGTGTTCAGGCTCAGTTATGCATAACTTACAGAAACACTGCTGCTCAAGTAAGCAGGTCGAATTTTTGATTAGTTAATATTTTGCAGCATCTCTATTTTTGGATCTCTAAACGGGTCAGGCAGTTCATAAAAAACACCAACCCACACACTACTGAGCATTACTGGGCCATATTTAAGTGTATGCCTTCTAGAGGATGTGTTAACGTATATGTTTTTTAATAGACTTAGAATGTGGAATTGATGGCTAACAGATTTGGATGTGGAACAATAAATAATATACATTTAAAAAGAGGAAAATAAGCATTCTGAGGTTATTACTTCAAAATAAAAGTATCTGAATGCACACAAGTCATCTCTACTGATAGAAAGGCTGGTGATAAATATGCTAAAATTATTTTTATGATGAGTGTGTTGTGTTCCAGATTTTGTCATTTTAAAATTACAAAGCACATCATTTGACCCGGGGTGTTCAGTACAAAACTGCACTGATCTTGTCAATGATAAAAAATTCTCGTCAAAAACGTACTACGCATATATACAGCTCTGGAAAAACTTAAGAGACCACTTTAGTTTTTTCTTAAATCAGCATCTCCATGGATGGTAGCCATTTCATTCCAGTGTCTGTAGTGGAATCTTAACACCAGCACACCTCATTTTACTTAATGAGGTACGGACTAGGTGATCACCTGAACCAAATCTTATTTAATGAGGAAAATTATTGAAACAGCTGCTATGGTCATCAGTATCCTCTTGCAATAGGACCAGTTTGGATGGCAGAACCAGTGCTAGTAGTGTCTTAAATTTAATTGGAATGCAAAAATATCTATTCATCATACCAAAGGAGTTAAAGAGGAAAGATCTGAGTGAGAGAAAGAAGCGCACATTTCTGGCTTTACCAGTAGAGAGATACAGTGAGCAGCAGATTGCTTCGGTGCTCAAATTTTCAAACACATAATGTGACCTTGTTCATAAGAACAAGGTCAAGCAGCAGATATTGGAGACAAAAGTTACAGACTGGCAATGGGCGAAAACGTCTCTCCACTGACTGGGATGATCGTCAACTGCTTTGAATGTCACTCAACAACCATAAAATGACTTAAAGTGACCTTCAAAAGCAACGGCAAATGGCAGCTGGGGTTAAGTGCTTGGCAAGGGTTGTTCAAAACAAGCTCCTCCAGGTGTGGTTGAAGTTGTGCAAAGCTGGAAAAAAGCCCTACATCGATTAGAAGCCAAAAAAGACCCAGGTTGTTGTTTGCTAAAGACCATAAAGACTGGACAGTAGAGGAGTGGAGTAAGGTCATCTTCTCTAATGAGTCCAAATTTAATCTTTTCCCATCACCCAGTCATGTACTGGTTAGACAAAGACCTGGAAAGTCCTACAAGCCACAGTGTCCTGCACCCACTGTAAAATTTGGTGGAGGATTGGTGATGATCTTGGGGTTCTCGAGCATGGTTGTGAAGGCGGCAGGTTTTTGTTTGTGAAGGACACATGTATAAGCCATCAAGCCATGTGTACTATTAGACTGGAAGAAAAGTTGCTTCCTTCTGCTCTGACGATGTTCCCTGACTCTGATGATTGGGTTTTCCATTAGGACAATCGAGGAATGGATGGAGGACCACAAGATCTAGACCCTGGCACAGCGAACCCAATCTCCAGACCTGAACCCCATTGAAAACGTTGGAATGTGTTGAGGAAGATAGATGATCACAAGCCGTCAAACAAAATGAGCTGATTGAAGGAGTGGCATAAAACCACCAAAGAGCACATCAAGTCAAGTCAAATGTGTTTATATAAGCCATTATCATACACAAAGGTCATTCAGTGTGCTTTACAAGAATAGAATAAAAATACTTCCAATGTGAAAGACTGGTGGAGAGCATGCCAAGACGCATGAGAGCTCTGAATAACTGTCAGGGTTATTACACCAAATACTGAATTCTTTCTAAGTTCAAACATTAGTATGTTGGTGTTTAAAACTGAACATGGTCTTTATTTCTGTACGTTATTCAAGGTCTGAAAACACTGCACATATTTTGGTCATTTTCTGCAATGAGCAGCTCTATGTGCATTATTTTTAGGTGAAATTTCGGGGAAATATTGTCAGTTGTTTATGGAATAAAACAAAAATATTCATGTTCCTCCAACAAAAGCCAAAAAAAATATATATAGAAATATACTATAATTATAATCCACAATCTCAGTCTTTTCCAGAGCTTCATGCAAATCACACTGAATGCACTCTTGATCTTGATTCATTTTAAACCAAATTAAAAATTGTAGTTCATAATTAAATGAATTGAATTTGAACTCTAACTGCTGCAGTGAACAAAGCCCTGACTATAATGTCAGACTAGAGCAACGTGTCCTACAAACCCACCGTTTCTCCGCATGTTCAACTTCAGTGAATCCTAAACAAAAGCTTATTCCCCAGAAACTCTGTTACTCTTGATCCCCTACACTGGATCTGCATAGGCAGATTTATCACATACACACAAACCATTTCACAAAATTTGGCAACATTTCACGTCGGATTTAGTGGACTAGATGTAAAGGGTTCTGTGGAGACAATGAGCTTAGCGTTAAGCCATCTGAATAGGGTTGATGTGAATTTTAATGGGAGATGCAAAATTAACGCAAGCTAATAGGAAAATCCATACATGGGACGGATCATGGAGTCCCAAGTTTTGTTTGTGTTAAACAATAGAAAGGGAACTGTGGGATATTTTAGTTTGTGTGCTAAAAAATGTGTTTACTTATTTCCATCTGTCCACGGGCCGTTCTGAGACAGCTTAATGGAATTATTATTCAAGCACTTGACATTTAGTCTTCTGCAGTGCTCTGTGCTGTGTGTCTACTCCCAAATCTGGGTTTATGAAATTTGAGCTTCCTTCACATGAAAATGTTTTTTTTTTTTTTCTAAACAATTTCCAACGATTGTTCCAAACAATCTGATGTATGCAACCCTGTTATTGCTTTAACTGTTAAGAAATGAAGCCAAGCTGCAAATGAAGAAGTTTGGCTCCGTTCAAGAAACTGGGCAAAAAAAAACCAAAAACAATAATACAAAATAAATAACACACCTAATGAAGTGTTGGAGAAGTAAATTACCATTTATCCAATAGAAGTCTTTCCTGCAAGAATGTTGTTTTATTTTAATAATAGTGTATTCTTTCAAAAACATATGAAGCCAATGTGGAAGTATCCGTAAAGGGAGTTTAAATAAAACCAAAAACCAAAGAATTGTGTGTCTTTGTGGAAAAAATCTTTGGTGTGGTCACCAACTTTTTTGATCATTCACAACACATTTGGCCTAATGCATCTAAATGCATCCAAAACCCACTGTCAAATATGGCGGTGAATCATTGATGCATTATGGTTGTTTTGTTGCAATTAGTCCAGAAGCTCTTGTGGTTATCAGTGACATAATTAATTCCACTTAAAAATAACACTATGCCTGTAGCACACTACCTGCCATGACACTTTATCCAAGAATTCTTATTTTTCTAGTTATTTATACATATGTGCACATGTATAGATTGTCTGCCTGATTACTGTGAAGGACACATGCAATCTCACTGCATCTTGTGTACAGTGACAATAAAGGCATCTTTATCTTATCTTTATCTTAAAACCAAAATGTGTCCACCTCTGTCACCTAAAATGTTCTGCATGGTGGAACATCTCAAATGTCCTCCAGCCTTGTTAAGCTTTGCAGAAAGTGACTGAGAGCCAGAGGCTTTACTGAATATTAATAATGGGGATAGCAATATTTTTGGAACAAAAGTTGTATTTATAAACATTTGTTTCCCAAAATACAGCAAACTCATTTGCTTGAGATAAAATGATGTCACTGCATGTGTCCTTTTCAGCTCACTTCCATGAAACGTGTTAATAATTCTGGTTAATAATTCTAAATGGGTGTTGACTCACTTCATTATGTGCAATATCTTATGTGCAATGGTCTTCATGTGCAATATTACTACTTAGGTAATATTACTTTTTCTTTACTTAATATTACTCCTGATCCTTACTTATGCATAACTGTGTTACTTATATATAGATTTATACCAAGCATTTCTGTATATAGCATAGGGTATTCATATTGGGCTTTTTTCTTTTCTTTAGATCTTATTTAGACATTATACTATATTGACATTATACTATATTGTTCTGTGTCTCTGCAGTACATAAGCAATTTCCTCCGGGATCAATAAAGTTTTTAGATTCTGTTTCTGATTCTGATCTGGCTGTATATACCAGGGGTGATCAGATGCAGTCCTGGAGGGCTGATGTCCAGCACAGCCTGAAGATTTTCCTGCTCAAGCACACCTGTTAATTGTCAGTTTTAGTAGGTGTATCTGAATTTCCAGACTTTGCCAGACACCCCTGCTACATACAGTGAACTCAAGTATTCCAGTAGCAGCCGGTCGTTTTTACTGGCAGCTTCATGGGGGGTGTTTCTATACTGTACACGCTGATTATCCTGCCACCAAGAAATGTCACCAATCTTGTCCTCCCACGCCAATAAATGAGCAGGAAACATATAAGCACGAGGCCCTGAGCTTTTAATAATACTTCAAAGAGTACACAAAGACATTTATTGGCCAGAGCCAAGCACATTAGAAGAGTGAGTTTGCATATGAAGGACTCTAATAAATTAATTTAAAAGAGGCAGAATATCTACAAGCATTTAATAGACATTCTCCAGAAAATAAAAGTGAAGTAAATTGTCTCTATAACAGTGGAGTTTCCTTTTATTGTCTAAGAAAGCTCTCTGTATTTTTTGTCCTTTTTTGTTGGGATTTGCAGCGGATATTTGAGCAAGATGAAGCATTTTTAGAAAGCTGCTTTTCTTGTAAAGTGGTGAGAAGTGCAGAAAATGGCATCATCATCAATGCCATCATCAGCAGCATCGGCTTTTCACACATTTCAGTGTAGATTCTTCTTGGTGTATAGATCCAGTATACATTCGGTACTCACTCCTACCTCACACGCTTGCCAGGCTACATTTGCACCCATGCTCCGTGCATGCATGGCCGTCTTGGCAGCTAATGGGCCGTGTCTCTAATGGCCATATCAGTGCAGGCTCTCTGCAGGAGAGAGAGGCATAATGGACTGTTGATGTTGGCAATTGTTTTGCTGTAATTGGGCTTGGGTGGGATGTTCCTGGCCCTAATGGTCCACCTCAGTATCGACCCCCTTCTATCTCACATTGACACGGCGGTGAGATCACACACTAATGCAGTATCTTTAACTCTGCATCAAAGTGAGCCGCTGGCTGCCGGAGATACACAGACTGAGGGTGGGATAGACCAACTGGACCGGCTGGACCAACCTAATTTGAACTTGCTGTTACTGTAGAACTGTACTATGTTAAATCACAGTTTTCTCAGGACAGAATTTCGCCCAAAAGATTAATGACTTGAAGGATCATCATAGGTGTGACATGCTCTGTGGCAGCTGTTGCTAGGTGGGAAAGGCTTTGGTTAAAATCAGATTTAATCTAATGAAACACTATAGTATATGTAGAATTGTTTCCTCTAAAATTATATTTGTTTTGTATGTGAAAAGGAAATGATGCAGTGTGTTTTTTGTCAAGTCACTGACACTGACAAATACATTTAGCTCAACAACACAGCGTAGCATTTTGCATAAGAAAATGTGAATCCCAAAATTCCATTCATTGGACTGAATGAGATTTGTGTCAATGTTCCGGAAAGCTTGATCAACCTTGCACTTGTGAGGACAGAAGTGATCTTCTAACGAGAATATATGAGAAAGGTTTGGCCAAATGTGGGAGGGAATGTAGAATTAGGGTGGGAAGAAACTGTGTGTGAAATTTTCAGTCGAACAAATCCTAACGCTCAAAGTAGGGGGCGATAGTGCTCTCATCAAAATTGCTGGACAGACAGCAAGCTTGTCGTTTGCTCTTAGAGGTAACATTAGCATTAGGGTTGCCATATGTCTAGGATTTGCCTAGACTGTTCTAGATATTTAGTTGTCTGTCAATGAAATCCTGGAGTCCAAGCTTTTTTTATGTTAGCATTTCTTACAAAACGTAAACAACTTTTTATCCAGTTGAACCATTTGTATACATAATTTTGTTTTGATTGTTTCAGATGACTCTCAATGTACCGTCTTTCGAAATGGGCACTGTTGGTGATATGTTTCAGCACTGGGCAACACTGCAATGCAGTACCTAGGAAGATTAGATTCTGGAGCTGATATGATATCCTTCATTAGATTGCATGGTGAGCATAGACACCCAGTTTTACAGGGCTGAGGTGGAAGCCTAGATATAGAGAAGCAGAATGCTGATGAAGTCACTATATACACACAAAGTTTAGTTTTTATTTATGTCTCGGATAAGCGGATAACTCAGCTTTAATCCCAGTGTTACTGAAGTAGCCTTTTAGCCTGGTAGGTATTAACTGTTAGGTATTAAAAGCTGATACATTACGGAGTATGGAGTATTCCCTGCTTTAGCAGTGGCGTCAGTAGTGCAGACTCTGTCAGCGCTCCAGATATAGAAGTGGGAGCATGGACAGGTCAATTGTAATTTATCCAGCCAGATTTTGTGTTAGAGACACAATGTTGCTTGCATTTCTGTGTCATTTCAGAGGCTCATACCTCTCTCTGTTCATCCTCCGGCCACAGGACCCTTCGATGGAACTGATACATGGGACAGGGCTGTGTTGCAGTTTGTTAATCTCCAGTATTGCTGTAATGGAGGTCAATGGTTCAATCCTTCTCGTAGAAGGTTTTGGATGATAGCATTTGACTCATGTTGTGAGCCAGAGAAAAGATAAGTGGATGTGCTCAGAACGCTGGTCACCACCAATCTATCTGTTCTCTCTCTCTCCTTCCTTCTCTCAACACAGCGGCTACAATTCTTACAAGACCAGTGAGCTGTGTTTGAGCTTCGCCAGGCCCAAATGGTTTACAGCGGTGGAGAGGTGCGCAGCAGCATGTTTCATGTCTACAGGGCTTCTGAAAAGTGTTTTAATTGTTTTATCTGAATGACGGCGGCGAGTGGTGAACTAAACTTTGTGCCTGGAGTGCAGGTTCCACGGTGGAAAGTCAATTACAGTGAGTGGAGTGTCCCTGAGGTAAACATATGGCCAGAAGATAACAGAGGAGAAGGGCCGCGTAGCGTTACGCACTACTTCCTGGGTCTCCAGGCTAGTTATGTCAGGTTCTTTGCTCTAACAGGAACAAAGAGATAAAAAAAGTCTTACAAGTTTAGCCCTAGTGCATCAAGAAATGCTTCAGATTCATTTGTCTAGGATAGAAGTCCAGCATGTCTTGTCCAGATGCAGATCGTTTCCTGATGCTAACCGCTCTGCGCTCCGGCATATGCAGATAAGCTCTGAAAATCAGATGTACGGTTCCCATGTGCTGACTGATGCCGTATGTTAGTAACTATCTAATGACCCCATTACCATGGGCCTAATCCCCATTTCTGATGCAGGCTCATCCCCCTTGGCAGCGGCCATATCAATTACAGGCCCATTAAAGCAGTCTGGGGCTAGTGGTGCTGCTGGGGTAAACCGAATGATGGTCATCACGCTGGCCTACTCGTAGGCAGCCAGAAAATGAACTTAGGGAACAATTTAAGGATCAATGAGATCACTTAACCAATTAAGATATTGGGAGACAGACGGCTATTACCACAAGGGCAGATCAATAAGAGGGAGCCAGTATAAACACAGCGCACATGCTGGTGAACAGTGACTCAGCATGAAGTTAGTGTTTGGAGGACTAAACCTCAGGCAAACAGACCATGATTGTGCATTTTCCAAATAAAGAAGGCTTTCTGAATTTCTGCAAATGCTGCTGGGCGAAGGAAAATCACCCAGAGCTTTTGCTTCTTAATAAACACGGTTAGCGTGGTAGGCATGTTGTTGTTTATTGATTTGTTTATCTTGCATCACACATATAACTTCACTGTAATTCTATTAATTAATTTATGAGTGAACCAAAATACTGCACTCATTTGCATTTTCCAATTCTGGGGGTTCTGGAGGCAATTACATGAATTGAAAGGCATTTTAAATGACCATTTAAGGTTATTTAATCTGGAAAAAAAACAATCATATAAGTGTCTGTGGTAAGTGAGCTCAATCTCAATCTCATATTGAAAATATGGGTTTAATTAAGGTTTAATTAAAGTACATTTAATCTGAGAAAACAAAAAAAAAAAAATCTTTTCAGAAAAAAGAACAAAACCACAATTATCGGCACCCCGAGAATTTTATATAAATGTTGCATCTGGAGTGCAGTTTCCATGGTGGAAAGCCAATTACTGTGAGTGGATGGTCCCTGAGGCAAACAGGGACAGAAGCATGTTATATTTCAGGTTATATTTCAGAGTCTATCCGAGTGTTCTCTTAAACGGTCATCAAGTTGCAGTAGGATTAGGGTTTCGCTGAGGTATTAACATCAGGTGCCACAGAGGCCAAATACCTTTAGTCATTCATCAGCGTGAGGAAGATTGGAGACTTCATGAAACAGCCAATGGCTAGAAAAAAATAGCAACATGTCAAAAAGTACCCATTTTTCACAATTAGGACAGCAATTAAAACGTTGAGCTTGTAGTGAATCTGCTTGGCAGAGGATTCAGGTTTATTTTACCTCAACTCACAGTGAGGAGCATGCTTACAGAGGCAACAATTTTTTCAAGGATCATGACTGTAGATTTACAGAGGATGGCAGCAGCTTGGGGTCACCAAGCGTATTAAAAAAAACTGAGACCATAAAACAATTCGGACGCTGTGCCGGAGGAGCCCTTTTTTCCTGGACATAGTAAGTTCCTGGAGTTTCCTACACATCACTGGAACTGTGGCTAGAGCTGGGTTGTGTGGTTGGATGAGACAAGAACAGCATGGCTTGGAATGCAAAAAAAGATCATACAGGAAGGAATCTCATGCCCTAGGAACCCATGCATACATGGCATCGTAGGTACACTTTTTACAAGACCATTCTAGTCCTGTGACCTAAACCTTCATAAGCTGGATAAACAGTGCTGCTATCAGTGTTTCTGCAGCATTAATTCACTCTAACATAAAAGACATTATCAAACAGTAGTTGCTGCATTGGATCAGTAGGAGGGACGGATTGACATTATCAGTGATTGCTCTTTCTTCATTATATCTACAGGAAACTCAGGACACAGTTCCTTATTTCTCAAAAAAATAATAATAAAATAACTGTTCATTCTTATTGCACCAAATTATGGAAAGTAGTAGCCATAAGACTATGGATAAGTGGTATTAGTATCAATACTAGGATCAGTAAGACCCTAATGAGACACATCCCTAGGACCCAAGTAACTGTCTATACATCTTAGACAGTTTTGCATCTCAGGAGCCCTCAGTGATAATGCTTTCTTTTATTTTAAGAATTCTTCCAGTTTTCAGATCAAGTTACAGTCATGAGGTGACGAGGCGCCTCACATCCATATCTAAATCCCTCCATGTTGCGGTGAGGGGATACAAAATATGCTTACTGGCATGTTCACAATGCAAATGCACTTTGAATATTGTAATAATCACCAAGTTTTGAAGCAAATGTCACATTTTCACTGTGCAACTTTTTGGCTTTTTACATAATTTATGAGAAAAGATGTTACATCAAAATATAATTCTCCCTCAGTGACAAAACTGTAATTGGTGCCTTTTTCTTTTAAGTGTACATTACTGTGTCAACTGAGGATGGGCTGTTGTGCTACCCAGTTTTAAATATGAATCTCATGAGGGTTCATTTCCAGACTGTTCCATAGATTCAGGCTGGCACCAGCAAAGATTAGTGCATATAGGTGTCAACAATGAACATGCTTTTAAATAAGGCTGCTGTCAAATCGACTTATGAATTTCACTTCATTTCATATTCTAGATCTATAGTAACATGTATGCTAATCTTGATTTAATCTTCTGTTTAAGCCTATATGAAAATCCTTTTATTATAAAAGCACATTACAATTTATTTAAGGACATTCTAGGCCTTCAGAGAAGGATTATTGACTTAATAAGCCTTCTGAACATGCCTGTAATTTTCCATTCATTTTTATTCAGTAGAATCGTGTTATGTTTAAACAGCAGAGCTTATTTCATTATCAAGTTTTAATTGGAAATGATGTGGTTCAGTTCTGGCCAGAAATTATCCAATCAGATATACCTAAGTGAGCTCTCCTGTTGGTTAGACCTTCAAGAGTTGGACTGAAGAGTATTCGATGGGTTGAGGTCAGGGCTCTGTGTGGCCAGTCAAGTTCTTCCACACCAAACTCACCCAGCCATGTCTTTATGGAGCTTGTTTTGTACACTGGAGCACAGTCATGCTGGAGTAAAAAAGGTTCTTCCCCAAACTGTGTCCACAAAGTTGGAAGCATGGCGCTGCCCAAAATGTCTTGGGCTGCTAAAGCATTAAGATTGTCCTTCATTGAAAATAGGTGGTCTAGTCCAAACCCTGAAAAACAGGTATGTCCCATTATTGTTGTGCATGTAGTGTATGCCTTCAAGTTAAATCTACAGCCAATAAATGTGTTTATTTCTCGTTTCCTGACCTTGTTTTTGAACTGAAGGACTCGCTCTAATAGTTATGTGCGATGCACAGAGTGGATTACACACAGCAGTGCCGCAGTTTTTTTAAAACACCATGTCCAATCAAACCAGTTGGTCCATCTTGCAGATGTTTATCATCAGTTACTAATGATTGTTCATACAATTCTGCACAGTTCATGTTGGTCGTCCTCTAGTCCTTTATTAGTAGTCAGTTTCTGGACATAGATCATTGCTGGCTGGACATTTCTGCTACTATTCTCAGCCCACCAGTGACACTAACGAGTGTGATCCACTCTGTGCAGCGTGTGCACACACACACACACACACACACATACACACAAACACATACACACACACAAAAGATTTCCCCACCAGCGCCATTGCTGTGCAGTGCAGATAATGACACCAAATAATACACTATATGGACAAAAGTATTGGGATGTCTTAATGACACTGCAATGAAAAACTTTGTAACTGTAACAGCTTCCACTCTCCTTGGAAGGCTTTCCACAAGATTTTGGAGTTTCTGCAGGAAATCTCTGTGTGGTCAGTCAAGTACTTCCACACTGAACTCATCCAGCCATGTCTTTATGGAGCTCGCTTTGTGTACTGGGACACAGTCATGCTGGAATAGAAAAGGTTCTTCCCCAAACTGGGTCCACAAAGTTGGAAGCATGGCGTTGTCCAAAATGTCTTGGTATGCTGAAGCATTAAGATTGTCCGTCACCTGAAATAAGGGGCCCAGCCCAAACCCTGAAAAACAGGTGTGTCCCAATACTTTTGTCCATACCTTGTATCTGCTCATTTGTTGTCCTGTGGGGATCATTGATGAATGGGGAAAAGAGGGATAAGAAATGATACAGAGAAACAGATTGACTACAGGCTGGAATTGTGAAATAAAATGCGTCTGTATGGTCAATGGAGGTGATAAAACCGAGCTGATGGGCTAACTTTCCATGTAAGTAGATTTTGTTCTAAACAGTTTCTATTTCGTACCATTTCTTTTGGTCCATCATCATTAATTTTGATGCATAATGAAAAAAAGAGATTCACGATTTTGCTGATTGGTCCAAACTGGTTTTAAAAAAAACAGAAGAAACATCTCTGAGACTAACGGCAGTCCGACTGCGGAGAAAACAGAAGTGAGACCTTGTAACACGCGTGAGGTGTTTTATTAGGCCGGCGCTGTGCAGATGCTCCAGCAGTAGACGGAGACGAGTGGTGTTAGAGCATGAATCATGGACATTCAGGGCGAATCCTCACAAGTTATTACAGGATTCTAAAGGCCCGTTTTGTCTTCATCAGTTCTTAAACTCATAAGACTGCCTGCCTCTCTCTCTCTTGAAATTGTACCATCTATCAGCCTGCCCTCCTTCTTTTTCCTCCTCTCTTTCTCTCTGCTCTCCTCTCTCCTCCACCCCACTTCCAGCGAAGGGTGACAGAATGGCACTGGATTGCCAAATTATCAGGAGATTCAGGGAGTAGAGCTTTTTTTTTCAGGTGGTAATAATCAACCTCTCTCTCTCTCTCTGTATCTACTCTCTCTTCATCACACTCTTTCTCTCTCTCTCGTACTGTCCACCTTATATTTTCCATCATATTCCTTCTTTCTTTCTGTTATTTTTCTTTACTCCCTCTCTCTCTCCCCCCTTTATTTCTTTCTTTTTCTCCTCCTCTCCTCTCTGTCTCTTTATCTCTCTCTAACTCTCTATTTCTCTATCATCTCTTTTTTCTCTCTCTCTCCCTCTCCCCATCTCTCTTTGCTGCTTTCTGTCTCATCTCTCCCTCTCTCTCACCCTCATGTCCCCCTTTTTATCCATCATATTCCTTCTTTCTTTTTGTTTCTGTGTTATTTTCCTTTCCTTTTTCTCTCCCTCTTTCTCTCCCGCTTTCTTTTTCTTTCCCCTCTGTTCTCTCTCTCTCTCTCTCTCTCTCTCTCTCTCTCTCTGTTTCTCCACCTCTAAATCTATCTCTCTCTTACTCCCTATTTTCCTATCCATCTCTCTTTTCTCTCTTTCTCCCTATCTCTAACTCATCTCTCCCTCCCTCATTCCTTACATCTGTTTCTTAGTCTCTCAAACAATCCATCTCTTTTTCTCTTTTCTCTGTTACTCCATATCTCTCTATCTCATCTCATCTCTCTCTGTCTCTCTCTTTCTCATCACACCTCTCTCTCCCTCTCTCTCTTTCTCTCTCTGCCTGCATCTCTCAGTTCATCTTTCTCTCTATTGTTCTCTCTCTTTTTCTCAACATCGGTCTCTCTTGCTCTCTGTTCAGTTCATTGTAGTTTAAAGGTACTTTACTGGCATGAATGTAAACTGATTCACTGTTGCCAAAGCAGTTGTCAGTAAACATGTCAACATGTCAACATAAACATACACTAAATTTAGAGCAGATTAAAATTAGATTAGAATACAGAATAATCGATTATCAAGGGTAATTACTGATAATAATTAATAATAATGTGAATATGTCTCATGTAGTGACAGGCTGTCATAGATCTATCTGTGTGTGTGTACTTACTGTACTGTCTCAGATTCACATCCCATTCACACTACTGTTACACCACTGTATTGTCTAATTATTGTATGTTTTCAGATTTTCTTCCCATTCACACTACTGTTACACCACTGTATTGTCTATTTACTGTATATTTTCAGATTTACTTCCCATTCACACTACTGTTACACCACTGTATTGTCTATTTATTGTACATTTTCAGATTTACTTCCCATTCACACTTCTGTTACACCACTGCTGATGGCAGTAAAATCACCTTGAAGTAGGGCGTCCACAAACTTTTGTCCACTATGTATTTGGTATGACCCAGTAGTTGTCTGTTCATTGTTTGTCTATTGTCTCCTGCCTCTGATGTAACTTGCACTCTGTTGTATGTTGCTATATGTTGCACCATGGTCCATGAAGAAATGTCTGGTCTCACTATGTGTGTGTGTACACAGCTGCTGATGATAGTAAAGTAACCTTGAACCTTGATTTGGCGTCCACAAACTTTTGGCCACAGAGTGATTGGTATGACCTACTAGTCTATATAATGTGTATCTATTGTCTGCGGTTTGCTGTTAAATGCTGTTGTATGTTGCACTGTAGTCTATGGAGAAACATTGTCTTATCACACTATGTACATGTTCACAGCTGCAGATGACAATAAAGTAACCTTGAACCTTGATTTCTAACCGAATCATCCTTCGCTTGTTCTGCACTGCCAGCTCCCAGCAAGAGCACAGCCTGGCCTCTCTGAGCAACCAGCTCTATCTGCGCCGGCCTGGGTTCACTGAGCCTGTACACTTTTAACATTTTCTCTCATTAATGGCTGTCAATTATGTTGCTAATGTGTAACTGGGCCATTTAGCATTGGGGAATGTGTTTCAGTCCAGTGCATGAGGTATTTCTCTTTTTGGTTGCTTATAAAATTGGTTTGTTTGGGTTTGAATTTTTGAATGAGTGTGTGGGTGGGCATGATGGTGGGACTCTCTGGTTTAAGGGACTCCTTTCGATGCTCAGTTCCTGTCTGGCCAGTGGTTTGCAGAGGAGTGAATGGGAGTCAGTAGGTGTTTGAATTGAATTGATTTTTTTAAAACAGCAAAGTGAGATGTTTTTTCTTAGAGTTCCTTCACAGCCAAGCCAAAAGGTCCTGTGGAACTGATTGTTATGTACGAATAAGCGTATGTATATGGTTCCCTTCCCTTTTTGGCCTTTTTTGAAATTAAACCTTTCATATTTATATACACACACCAGTTCTCAGTGATTCTGTTTTTATTTACTGTCTGATGACATTGATTTACTACTTCACACGTTTGTCCTCCCACACCACTTTCTGTAAGTTTATAGAATAATCTTTTGAGCCAGATTGAGTGGAAAGCTTTCTGAATGTCCACAAAATACTTAAGGATTTTGGTTTCTGCATGTATTTATTAGCATAGTTTGTGATGTTCAATAATTTATTAAAAAGCCAACCTGATTTTTGCTGACACAGAATCTGTATTTGGGTCAAATCGTTGTGTAGTGGGCAACATTTAAAATAAAACACGTTAAAAATATGTAATCTGCCACTGGTAGCGAAAGCTTTTCTGTTTTTTCTGTACATAGGACGTCCTTCGGGTTTAAATAATCCTAGTTCTCCAGATGTTTCTTCTTGTTTTATATTTATTGATGGATTACCGTATAACTTTCTAAGATGGTTCATATATTTCCATTTATAATTGTTAAATTGTGCTGGTGTGCCATGTTTACTGATTTTCTGGTGTCTAAGAACGAGTTATTTTTTAAATTCTTTCGGTGTCTGCTTTGTGCTCAGTTCCTGATTACGTGGTAACCTCTTTTGTCTTTTTTGCAGTCCCGATCAAACCATTTGTTTAACTGAATTCTCCTTGATATGTTTTTCTTAACTTTCTCTCTCCATCTGTCTCTCAGTCTCTCTCTCTCAGTCTCTCATCATTTTCTCTCCCCCTCTCCCTCTATCTATCTCTCGATCTATCTCTCACTCCCTCTGTCTCTGAATTTATCTCTCTCAGTCTCTTCCATCTCTTTCTCCATGTCTATTCCTCTCCCTCTTTGTCTCTCTCTCTTTCTCTTCCTCTGTCAACAATCTCTCTTTCATTCCTCTATTTCCCTCTTTATTCTCTCTCTCACACTCCATCTCGCTCTCTCTCCATCCATATGTCTTTGCATGTATCTGTCTCTCTCTCCATCTCTTCAATCGCTCTCTCTGTCTATCCACCTTTTCCCTCTTTTTCTACCTCTTTCTCTCCATCTGTCAACAATCTCTGTCTTCCACCCCCCCCCTCTCTCCCCTTTCATCCTGCTGGTGGCTCCTCATTTAAGTGGACCGGTGCCGTGCTCTCATTACGGCTGGTGCTAATTACGTGAGAGACAAAGGAAACTGATTCACACTCCCACTCAGGGCTGTCAGGCCAGAGCAGGAGAGAGTTAATTTCACACTTACTGCATGCTTTAATTAAAGCAAAAAAGGAAAGTGTACACCCCTCTCGTTGCGGGTTGTGTGTATGTGTGTGTCTGGATCTCCCTTGAGAAGTGGTGGTCCAGATAAGACCTGAGATATATACGATTGCATCCAGTGCCGCGTAGCTCATGCTGGAGCCCGATGCTTTATTTTAAACCATGTTAGATCGATTGAAGAGTAATGGCTCATTAGCAGGGTAGCGCAGCACTCCGTCTTTCACACTGGCAGCTGTGTTGTGTTTGTACAGAGGAAACAGCAGCACATGCCAATTTGTTTACAACAGATGGATGGTCAGTTACTATTTTAAAATAGCAATAAAAAGCTGCTATGGATGTCCCTCCGTTCACAAAAAAACCCAATGAAGAAGCTCTTTAATTGCCTTACAGTCTTATAAATACCACATAAGCTGTTATTAATAATACACTATGCACTAATGTGCTGCCCATGAAAAGTGACTGTCCACAACACTGCAGTCCTTCATCAGACATTGAGTGACTCATTTGTTCCGCATTAGCATAATGTAGATCAGTGGTCACCAACCCAAGAGTTGGTCCTAGATTTACCTTCC
Source organism: Alestes dentex (assembly GCA_037576975.1). Lineage (NCBI taxonomy): Eukaryota > Metazoa > Chordata > Actinopteri > Characiformes > Alestidae > Alestes > Alestes dentex. The sequence continues at coordinate 44,862,621 of JBBIGA010000001.1, read as the reverse complement.
TGAGGGGCTGAGCTCCAACCACTCCAACCACAACTACTCCAGCTGATTAACTTCTTAAGTCCTTGATTGGCTGGATTACATGGAACAGTGTTAGGGAAGGGTTGGGTGTTTGCATTTTAGCAGGCTGGAACTAAACTCTCTAGAGAAGTAGATCTCAAGGACAGGGGTTGGTGACCATCTTTACTTACTTGTAGTTTACTTGAAGAAGAAGCTTACACTATTAAAATTAAGCATTTTTTTTACTGCCCTCCCTTCTGTGTCTCAGAGCAGCTGTGCTAATCACAGGACCTTCAGTCTTCTCATCCCACTTTTGGTCGCAATCATAATTTCCAAGATGCCGTTGTTCCTTGATGCAATTCATGATTATAATCCATGATTACAAGAGAATAACAGGAAAATCAATTACAGACTGGTGAGGCACACATTGTGTTGAATTCATCCCCTTATCACTGTGACGCAGAAATGCAGATGCCTAGTTTCTAACGACTTGATTAAGTGCTCTTCTAATCACATTCTAATTGCTTGTTTCTGATGGATTTGCTTGCATTTCTTCAAACACAGTGGCTCAAAAGCATCACCGCACATACGTGTGTAAATATAGATTCCATGGATCAAGAATATTAGTTTTTAACCAAACACAACCTTAAGATACTTCCATGGAAGCATGGGTGACCCCTCAAGAGTGAGTAGGATCTTCTGTTGCTTTTGCAAGCAGAGGTGAGTCATGCACTGAAGGCTTGGCCCGGAGCCACTGAGAGCCCACGTAGTGAAGAAGACTCAGGGGCATCTAGAGGCTAATTCGGCCCTTAGTTCGCATGCGGCACCATAAGGACCTGCAGGTCACCCCAAAGAGTTGCCCCTGAATTATAAAAGCTTAGGTTTTTGGCTCCGCTGAAAGGGGTCATAACAGAAGAGTTATAGTCCATTTCCAGGTGCTGCTGGCATGAGCTGATGGCCAACAGTGAAGTCTGTCATGTCTGAGCAACGTCTGTCTTGATTCTTTATTGTCCCAGTCATGACCTATAAGTAGTAACAGTAATTGTATTGTTAATTTATTATTAGTAGTAATAGTGGTGTTAATACTATTACTACTGCTACTTCTACTACTACTAATAATAATAATGATCATCATCATCATCATCATCATCATTCAGTTATGGGCTGCATAAGCAGTGACTTGGGACCCACTCAGGGTCAGAAACTGATATCTGATGAAGGACTAGAAGACGACCTACAAGTAATGCAACAGGCTGCAGTCTGACCCTGTACACCAGCAAGTTGCTTATAAAAGGTAAACTGAACAGCAAAGAAAATATATGAACACATTTCTTTATTAGTCCCTAAAATTAACAACATAATGCCAAACAATGTCGAAAGTATTTTGCACCTTATTAACTCCTGTCCCCCAGTTTGTGTATATTTTGATTTGCTGATTTTAAATGTATCTTTGCCCATTAGATCACCCTTTTGGTAGGTGTCCAATTTTCCTGATACATTTGCCACTTGAGTAGATGGGATTCGGGGCAGTGAGTAATCAACTAAAAGCGAGCCCATCCGCACACAGGCGGTGGGTTTGGGTGGATGCACCATGGCTATAAATATGCATGCAGGTGCATTATCTCTGTTGGCCTGGCCCACTACTCTCTGATAGCATCATTAATTTGTTGAACCACTGAGGTTCTCCATTGCTCGCTTTATATGTTTTTGCCAGCATTCTCCAAGTGGCACGAACGTTCCCGGAAGGACAAACTACAGCAGTCCTCTTAAAGGAATACTGCACTTTGAGAGGTATTAGGCTAATGTCTGTGGAACACCAGGTAAGATTTTTTAAACCCTTATCTCTATCACACAGCTACCACTGTGGCCAAAAGTCTTCCCATTGAAAAATCAGGAGGGTTATGACAGCAAACAAGTACAGACAGCATCTAAATATCTAATGAAATTACACCAGAAATCAAGGTGTAACGATACTCAGATATGGACCCAAATGCTGAAAACTCAGAGGAAGCAAAAGTCCAAAACCAGATAATCCTTTCCGAGGTCCACAATGCAAAAGAGTAATCCAAACATCCAGAAAAGGGTCAGAAAACACGAGAAGGCAATACATATAAGAAAACAGGAAAACGCTTAGTAACTAGGCAGGACTTAGTATACTTCGCTCTGACAGAATGTCTCTAGGTCTATATATACTCCTAAGCCTAGTACTCAGGTGACCCTGATCTGCTCGTTCTGGGGTTGTGTGAAACTCTGGGGTGGTTTTCCAGAGAGGATTCTCTGGAAGTGTCAGTGCCTGACTCCGGTCCAGGGCTAGACCTCACAGAAGGTCAATGTTATGGTATAAAACAAAGCAATCACACATTTAATGTGGTGCATTTCTCCCTGTAAACCTGTCTAGAATAAAAAAAGGTATTTAATTTATATAGGTTTCTGTGCAGCCACTGCAGCAATACTGTGGTGTTCAAACCCAATCTCATGACGACAGCTACAAAAAATGAAATAACTAAAATAAAAATGAACAAAATAAAATGACACCCAAAAGATCTTAATTTATGGTAGTGTAATGACATTCCAAGAAAAGGAAAAAATGAGTATTTCTATAGGCCCCATTCGCCATGAGATGTTCAAGCAACATAAAAGGCCGCCGACACTTTCAAATAACTCTTAGGCAGCAGAAAATGTTCTTTGAAGTGATGCTTCAAAGTTCCTTGAGGAACCTTTCAGTGGGATATCACGAGGTGTGTGAGAAGTGCAAAGGTAGAAAAAGCTTCTTCTTGAAAGTTATTTTTTCATAGAACTGATCCTCCAAGCATTGAACCGCTTGGAACTCTTAATTTGAAGAGTGATGGTAAAAATTACAACTGTCATATTTATTTGTAATTTGTTTTATTTTTAATTTTTAATCAAGTATTATTTTGTATTTTTAATCAAGTATTTAAATTGGACATGAATTGCAGATCTGCTCTCACTTTTTAGGTTTTGGTAGGAAACAATAGGATTAAAGGTGAAACACCCAACAGGTTCGTTGTATCTAGGTAGCTGAGAGAGCTTTCCCATTGATTAGGCCTTCCGCTGTTAACAGTGTAAAAAACTAACAGTGGACTCAACCTGTCACATTTCTATTTACAGAGACTGGGCCCTTCTGAAAGTCCTAGATGCATCACTAACTACAAATATGAGCAACAGCCAGACCAGTGGCTGTTTTCCAGATCGCTTTACTGAAAGATACTCTATAAATGCTACTTACAAGGTCAAATATATATTAATATGTCTGTTACAAGCTTCATATTAAACACAAAACATCTATTACAAGCTTGAATGGACAAATGTTAATTGCCAGTGCTGCTATCTTAGCACTAGCACACTACTGGAATCCCATAGGGGCTCAAGCAGAAACTAGCCTTATCATAAATGTGTGGTCTAACCTTGTGTTTTGACCTTATTTTGATATTTATTGGCTGAACAGAAGGCCTGGATCTAACCGTCAGAAACAGATTCTGTGTAATGACAACAAATGGTTGCACTCATTCTTTTTATTTTGCTAATAAACATCCCCAGTACTGTAAAAAATGAAAATGGATAATCTGGTAAACCAACTGGTAATAAATCAATACTGCCTTATAACTCATGCTACCTGGAGAGAGGGACTGTCGCATGCAGCAGAATGAAAATGCGGAGCAGCGTAAGCCGATGGCTAAAGCAGAGGATGCCGGGGCTTTAGCTGGAGCACGTCGATGCGAACGTGGGAGGAGGCAGAGGAGCTGCAGTGCTGCCAGAGATGGAAAAGGCCAAGGGGTCACCGTCGAGTGAATTAATTTTTCAAAATAAGAGATGCTGGAGAGTGAGGTAGAGCCCTGGTGCTGGGGCTGAGGAAAGGGAGGAGGGGATTTTGTGTCTGTATTAGCGCACTGAGCTAAGCTCATGTTAACCTGTGATTCCAGAGGAGTGTTTTCTGATTGTGAAGGAACACACACATGTCTGTTCAGTGAATGTGTTCCCTCCAGTCAGATCTGATGAAGAATTTAGAAGAGCTTTTACATGGAAGGCTCATTTCACTGGATTTCATTCAAACAAAGTCGCAAAAATAGCAAAACTACTAAAATTAACTAAAATTAACCCTGAGCTTCGACCTCGATGTTCAGAACATCTCCTCTGAGTTAACAGTGAATTCCCTCAAATTAGTAAAAAAAAACACCTGATCTTATTGATTATTTTTTTAATTCTACTCCTTCATCGGTTCCTTTAATTCATCCACAATCTTTGTGCGACACACACACACACACACACACATACACACACACTCTCACACTCAAGGCCACTGGAGGGCACCGTCATTTACCAGAATGGAATTATGATTAACTTCCTCAACCTACAACCCTGAGTGGTGGAGCTACGTGGAGCCAACACCATTTTGTGCAAAATTAAATTTCTCTTGCCTTTTCCATGAATGTCGAGAGACATGGATCGATTTCAGAATCTCACCTCTTGGAATCAATAATAAGCAAGTATAGCGAGATGGCACGCAAGAGAGAGATGGAGAGAGGGCGAGAGAGAGCGAGTTTGAGAGATGAGAATCTTGTGTCTGTCTCTTGGCCTGGAAATTGACCTTTTTGGGTGTAGGTGAAGGTTGCTGGACCCTAAAGGCTTGAGGGGTAAAAGGTCGTAGAAAGAAAACCTTGAGGGGTCTGTCGCTCTGGGTGACAGACAGAGGAATGAACGAGTGGAGGACGAGGCTGATCTGCATGAATTGAGTCTGGATGCTTCTCAGGATGACCCCTACATTTGGAACGCAGAAGCCGGAGAGCCTGCCAACGCTGCTGGCAGCATCCGCGGAGCAAAGAGCGAGGGAGGGAAGGCAAATAAAAAAGAAAGGAAGAGATTTGAGAGGATATATTCTGGACCCTTTCACACCCGTCTAACCCTCAAAAATGCAGCTAGCCTAATTAGCGCGAGAGCCCTCCTCTCCTGGAGGCAGCTTACGTGCCACCACTAAGCATCTTGCCTGCATGCAGTAGCTGATGGTTTGTGTGAGGGGATTAAAAGACTGCCAGGCCTTCTGCTGCTGCTGGGAGGGAGAATATACATGCTAAAGCTCCCAGCGAAAAAAAAAAATCTCTCTCCGTGGCTTTGAATTAGCAATTAGCACCCCCCCCCAACCTCCCTCCCTCTGACTATCCCCGCGAAGACATCTAGAGGAAAAAAATCTCTTCAGTGATGGCTTTGAATTAGCAATTACCTCTCTCTCTCTCTCTCTCTCTCTCTCTCTCTCTCTCTCTCTTTTCCCCTCTCTCTC
>JBBIGA010000001.1:44829983-44842609 GCA_037576975.1 Alestes dentex | reverse complement strand
AGTACTTTATCTTACTTTTATTTTACATTATACTGGTGTCTTGTGTCTCCATGTGTCTGTGTGATGTGGCAGTCACCGCATAAACAATTTTCCTCCGGGATAAATAAAGTTTTCTGATTCTGATTCTGATTCTGATCTATTCTCTTGTATGTATTGCCTTCTCACGTTTTTCTGACCTTTTTCTGGGTATTTGGATTGCTCTTTTTGGCCTTGTGGAATGATTTTTGTCTGCTTCTGAAAGGATTTACTGGTTTTAGACTTTTGCTACGTTTCTTGGACTTTGCCTCTTGCATTTTGTATTTGGAATAAATCTGCTCAGTGTTTTCTGCACATGGGTCCATATCTAAGTATCATTACACTATCCATGAACCTCTCTCTCTATCTATCTATCTATCTATCTATCTATCTATCTATCTATCTATCTATCTATCTATCTATCTGTTTATTTTTGTTTTTTTATCCAGATTTTGAACAGAACAGTTTATTAACCAGGGCCGTGTAAGCTTTCTCAAGCGAGGTGTAAAACAAATAAGCCTCAAGCCTGTGCTCTGAAATAAGCTTATGCTTTCCACAAAAGCTCAAAATCCTCATAGAGACCTGTCCAGCTAAAATACAGTCATAATAACCCATGCGCTGTGATCAGCACTGAGATTCAGTTTTGCAGATTAAACCAGAAGCTGGTGCTGCAGCTTCCTACCTTCAGTTCATTCCTCTCTGCTGGGAGCACTGGGAGAGCTGCAGCTTTTTTAGGGAGGACTGTCGGATCAGCTGGTTTGTTTTTTTTTTTTCCCCCCAAAACTTTACAAAACCTTGAATGCAGTGTTGAATGCAGGTTTGATTTAGATGTAGGTATTAATTTTTTAAATATGTCTTATGGATGTGAACGCTGGTGAATATTGATGTGGTTAAGGTGCTGCTGTAAACAAGTGAATGTTTTATGAATGGGAGGAGACCCTCTTTGTTCTGTTTTCTGAAATGTGCAGCTGTTTGATATGATAGTGATGGTGGGCCCGGCAATGCAGGGTTTCTGGGTTTCTGGGTTTCTGAAGGTTTGGGGCTGCAGAGCGCAGCACGGCTGCTTGATCTGCTTCTGTGTGAAGCTGCATTGTGTGGGAACGCTTACGGAAGACTATATTGACAGGCAGGATAAATGAAATTTGTACAGCTTTAGCCTGTGCCACGGGCCCTTGACCCTTGAAGCGAGATGTTTGATGGGCTTGTGGATCTTCGAAGTTTTGTTTGTATATTGGCCTACTTTATTTTTTAGCAAACACTGGCAGGCTTGGTCAGTGTGATGAAAATATCAAATACTGGCGTGTCAAAGATATTGGAGTATTATTTGTCTATTGTGCCATATTGGATTGTTGCAGTTTACACATGACTGATGTTCCAAATAAAAGATTTTATATAGATGGGAAAATACTACTTATATGATCTATAAGATTATTCATTGTAATGAAATCAGTATTTTTGGTTGTTTTATATTAACAATGTTGTAACAATACTTTGTACATCAAATGGAGAAGGAAAATAATATAAAAGGAATTTTTATAGGTCCATTCATCATTAAATGGTCACACAACATAAAGAACTGCTGGTGCTGTGAAACAGTGAGACAGGGTTGAAATGGTACACAGTGGAGAAGATGCCTCATAAGGTAAAATGTTTTCATCTGGTTTATCAAGTTTATCAATTTTTTTTTAGGTCAGTTGATCGATTTTTTGTCACTGGATTTTAGTGATCTGTGGAATTATATTATAAGAAAAGTAACATGTCTGATTATTTGAGGGAGGGGGAACATTTGTTTTTCCAATAAAAGAGGTGAATTTTTTTAGTGTACCTCTGTCAGAAAAATATTATTTAATTAGTTTTTTTCATAAAGTTGTTCACTGGGGTTTCACTGATTAGCTAGATTTAGTATTGCGTGATAGCTATAGCATTAACTAAAATTAGGCAACATTTTTAGTCACAATTCAGTCACAATAATAATCTTAACAATAATAATAATAATAGTGCAAAAAAGCTAGACATAATACTAATAAATACATTCTGTAAAATGCAAGGGGGCATCTTACTCCACTATTAAGGCAAGAAGCCTCTTTTCAAGATTTTTAAGATGTAAAAACAGAACTGCCTGCTGAACCAGTTCATTTCTCTTGACCATGTGTGGGTTTATTCATGGTCATACTTGCACAGGTTTAGTCTCACACTAAATGTTCTTAAAAGAGGGAGATTTTTTCTGATTTTCTCCTACTGTGTCACATTTTCATCTCAAAATACCCTCACTCCTCCAGCTGTAATACTGACTGCACCCTCACAGTTGTGTTAAACCTGATCTAATCCTGGGAGAGTTCAGACTCTCTGCTCAGAATAAAGAGGAGCACAGTCTGTGGTCCTTCTCATGGTGAAATGCACCATAATACTTTTGTCCCTGTTTCTCTCTCTCTCTCTCTCTCTCTCTCTCTCTCTCTCTCTCTCTCTCTCTCTCTCTCTCTCTTTCTCAATCTCTTACTCTCTCTCCCTTTCTCTCCCTCTCTCTCTCTCTCTCTCTCTCTCTGACTCTCTCCGTCTATTTCACTCTGTCTCTCTCTCTCTGTCTCTTTCTCTTTCTCTCTCTGTCTCTCTGTCCGTCTCTCTGTCTGTCTGTCTCTCTTTCTCTGTCTTTCTCTCTCTCTCTCTCTCTCTCTTTTTCTATCCTCTGTCTACCCCCATTTGATTCTTTCATTTTTCTTCTTTCTTTCTTTCTTTCTTTCTTTCTTTCTTTCTTTCTTTCTTTCTTTCTTTCTTGTCCCCTATGATTCATGATTTGTCACTGTATTCTTTCTGACAGCAGGTGTGAGTGCCATGGTCACTTTGCTCTATTATCCATGGCCTCTCCTCCCCACACGGAGAGCTGTAATGGGCGAATGGACGCTGTGGTCTGTTCTGAATAAGCATTGTTGTGGTTTAACCTGATTGACATGCTTCCGTTTAAAGCTCCGGTGCGGAGAGAAAAATCAGAGACTTGCCAATCTGCATGTGTCCACTGCGGATTCATGTTCTGTTTGTTCCGGCTGTAATGCTGAAACCACTGCAGACACACACTGACACTTTTACTATGTCTTCAGTGGTGTTCAATACTCCACTGGCTGGGTGGCCTAGTGGTTAGGGTGTTACCCCTGCCATCAGAAGGTTGTGGGTTTGAATCTCAGCACTGCTAGTGTCATCTCTGAAGTTCCCTTGAGCAAGGTACCATCCCCACACACTGCTCCCATTTTTGGTGGCAGCCCCCTGGTTCACTTGGTGAATGGGTTAAATGCAGAGAAAGAATTTCACATTGTTCACACAGTGTGGTGTGTTCACGTGTGACTAAGGGGTCACTTTACTTTACTTTAATGACATAGATTCACTTTACTTAGAATGATGACATAGAACACAGATTGCTTCAAAAAGTATTCAGTGTTACAAGAAAGAAGCCCAGCTTTTTTAAGACTGGAAGTTTTTAACAGATCTTTTTATGTATTTGTACAATATTTTTGTTATGCACATACTGTAAAAGAGGTTATTTTTTGACCAATAGTTTTAATCGTGACAAAGTACTGTACTTCATTTGTCTGCAGATTTTACTTGGAAAAAGAAATATTTTTTTAAACAACATTTAACATCAATGTTCAAATGTTTAGAATCAATATTATTAGAGAGGAGCCTTCAAGGCCTTCACGGTCTTCAGAAAGGCATTGTGGTTTTTTGGGAAATAAAAACACACGTCTGTAATTTGTTTTTTATTTATTTCATAGAATCATCATGCATATTGTATTTACACTTGTGTGCTTATTATGGCTGCTTCATTATTAAGTTTATTTTGCAACAAAATCTTATAAACTTAAAATATCAAATGCAAATTCTCTGCATTTCAAAAGATGTAGAGAACTTTCCTTTTCTTTAAGGAAGTGTTTGGGGAAAAAACATCATTCTGGGCCTTCTGGAAATCCTAGATACCTCAGTCATTTTGAATACAAGCTGTAGTCTAATCAGGTTGGACTGGAAATCATGGAAAATAGTGATGACAGTTTTACTGAAGGAGTCACTGTTGAACTGTTACGTACAAGGTCAAATAAATGTGAATATGTCTGTTACAAGCATCAAATAAAACATACAAGCTTTAGATGTTGGTCTCAAATGTAGAAAATGTTTGAAGCTAGAACATTTATCACTTGAACTTAAGGCCTCTAAACCAGTTATGATCTAGAATGCCTCACACTTGAAAAGTGGGGATCAAGATAGATAATTTGAAAAAATGATCATCACAGTATATCATTTACAGCATATAAAGACTCAGAATCCTGGAAATAATATATGAAAATACTTGTATGATTTATGGTATAACATTTGTATATACATATACGTATTCATAGTATAGGTTATCATATGTCAAGTAATAGAAATATTGGGTATGATTTTATATTTATTAATGTACATTATTGCTCATGTGCTGCAACAATATTGTGTTCTGGTAAAATTATCATAATAGTTAGAAAAATCCTCATAAAGCACGTCCTTGATTGACCTCTTTTTCAGAATCCAGCTGTACGTCTCCAGAAATTGAGTCGTGCCTCTTTGACTCTGTGTGTGAGGGCTAATCTATGTTCTGCAGTCCCCATCTTGGCTTCACACTGAGGCTGGCAGCTGCAGCCAGGAGCACATCAATCACAGGCGAGTGCGGCCCACTGCAGTCTGTACTCCCCCCAACCTCCTCTCACTGGCACCAGCCCCACTCCACATCCAGCTGAGAGGGACCAAAGCCTTGCACACTGCCCAACCTCTGCTCAAATACTGGCCTTGAAGGCCAGATGTCTGACTATCATCAGAGACTTTGGTGGATTTTGTCACTCAACATGTCCAGGGACTTCCTAAATGACGGAAAAGAGGCACAAGCGAAAACAAACACGGCGCATTTGTGAACGTGGAGCTAGGCATGTGCAAAAATGGTGCTACAATAAAACCAGACCCATATGAAACATAGTGATGTGCTGAGTTCACAAATATGTGTCCTGGCTCTGAGGAAAACCTTCATAGGCTTATGGTTTCCACACAAATTAAGAGAAGAGAAAATCAATGAAAATATGATGCAAATCTATAAACAACAGAATAAATCCTCAGCTCAAAGGAACTCTTGTCCAACAATGTCTGAAAAGATATCAGAAATGAGCATGTGTTTAATAGTGTGTAGAAATGCAAACACACAAGTTCACCAGTCTTCCCTCTGTTCAATAGCTTACACTTGCTGTTTTGTGTACGCGCATACACATGAATGTGCTTTAAGGTACGTGTTTAGGGTAAGTATTTAAGTGCATTCCATTCCTCCCTGAACCCACTCATCAGTACTGCAGCCAAGTGTTAGATATCACAAGAGCATCCATGGTCCTGTAGGCTCTCAGGTTTGTTTAATTGTGTACTGTGCGTATATGGTTGTAATGACAAGAAAACATAAAACCTACTTGACCTAGTTGTCTCTCAAAGGCAAAAGACAAATCCACATGCTTCTATTCCAGGGCTTGTGTACTTTTGCCAAATTTGGAAATATGTCATGCAAATGTGAAATTAACCAAAGTGTGAACCATCTAAGAAGAAAAAGGTGGAACGTAGAAGAGGTTTCTGGTGCAATGCCACAGAAGAACCATGAAGTCCAAAAAGAACCTTTCAGCAGATGGTCATTTAAAGAATCATTTTAAGAACATTTTAATGTAGTAATAGTGTATAATGAGAGGTAGTGTGTGGTATTAGTGTATAATATTAGTGTTTAATGTGGGGTAGTGTATAGTATTTTTGTGTAATGAGAGGTGGTGTTCAGTATTAGTGTGTAATCATAGTGTGTAATGTGAGGTAATGTGTAGTATTAGTGTGTAACATTAGTGTGTAATGTGGGGCAGAGTGTGGTATCAGGGTGTAATATTAGTGTGTAATGTGACGTGTTTGGTATTAGTGTGTAATAATAGTGTGTAATGTGAGGTATTGTTTGGTATCAGCATATAATATTAGTGTGTAATGTGCGGTAGAGTGTGGTATCAGGGTGTAGTATTAGTGTGTAATGTGCGGTAGAGTGTGGTATCAGGGTGGCACATCTTATTCAGTCCGCCCTGCTCTGAGTACAGCGGTATTTCATCCTCTGAGGTCGGCAATCCCTCCTGAGGGATATTTCGACTGTTCCAAAACAATCATTTAAAGCTCCGCGAGTTTTTGTCCTAGAGACATTTAAGTAACACCACTAGAAACCTTGTAATATTCTCATTTTCAAGTATGTGTTTAATTAAAATATATCGATGGCGCTTTGAAAAAGAATACAAAGAACTCTTGAAATTTTCTGTGACTCAGGCAGCAAGCAGCCTGTTAATGGTACGAAAGATGAGCTTTCTTTGTGTTCTCTGGATGGTACAAAAACAATACAGTTATACAGTTAAAACAACAATGTGGAGAATATTTGCAGTTATTGTGTTATTGTGGAGATTTCCGCGTACAACTATCAGTTAGGTTCTCCGAAAAAATCCGCGTGAGACTGATGAAATCAGTTACATATTTCCCATTCTTTAGACAGTCGTTGGAGGTGTTAGCTGTTTTGTCAGATGACTTTGGGTCTAGTTAGTACCCGTCATGTCCGTCCTCAGCAGCACACAAAAGTCAATGGCGTCTTTTTTTCGGTCTTGGTCTCGGTCTTGGTCTCGTCTCGACTTTGTCTTGGTCTTGACTCGGTCTGTCTTGGTCTTAGTCTTGGTCTTTTCTTGGTCTCGATACCCTCTGGTCTTGGTAGTGTCTTGGTCTTGGTTTAGGCGGTCTTGACTACAAGTCTAAGTATTAGTGTGTAATGTGAGATATCATTTGGTTTCAGTGTGTAGTAGTAATGTGTAATGTGAGGTAGAGTGTGGAATCAGAGTGCAATATTAGTGTATAATGTGAGGTATTGTTTGGTATCAGTGTGTAATGTGCGGTAGAGTGTGGTATCAGGGTGTAATATTAGTGTGTAATGTGATATTGTGTGTAGTATTAGCGTGTAAAGTTAGAAGAATATAAAGTTATATTGTACCTATAATATAAAGGTTCTATTCTAGTGAAAGATTTTTCTCCTGAGCACACGATCACTTATAAACTTGCTGTGGCTGTTGTGTAGCTCTGGTTATTTTAGTACACCAGTATGCATCAGATGATCCGTGTGTGTCTGTGGACAAAGCGTCTGAGGCTGAGACTGCACAAACACAGCCCAGCGCTCGGGCCAGAGGCAGGGGCTCTCCTATGGGCCGAGGCTGCCTCAGTCTTTCCTGCCCTGTAATTAGCTTCCATTTTTAGCCTGGTTTGTTTTGACGGAGGCCAGAGTCAATTCCCTCTGGGAGAGTAAAGGTGTCTGGAGCGGAGAAGCCGTGGTCAGATACCATTGGCTCGTTCTCCGTCTGCACAGTGACATGGCGGCCCTCCCCGTGGCGGGAGAATTCTCCTCTTGCCTGACATTTTGTAAAAAAGTCGTGCAAAATAAATGTACGGCCATTATTCGAAATGTCAGACAGGCTTTTGAAAGTTCAAAACATTGCAAGTGAAAATATTTTTCTTTGATAGTGCATTAAAACAAAAATATTCTGGCATCCTAAGCTTGGAACTGAACAGGATATAGCAGGATGTGCCTGAAGTCTATCAGCATTAGGTGCTGAGCCTATTTGTAGCTTCCAGAAGTGAAAATGGGAGGTGTTGAGGTTGTTGGTGCTCAGTTTTGAAATGAACAGAAAACAAAGGAGTCAAGCATCCCACTTGAAGGTTAGATGAGCTGATCAACCTGCTATTCAAAAAAAACAAAACGTTTTTTTAACATATTTGTTAAAATGCCAGATTAGTACATATCACCATTAACATCTCCAGAACACAAACCTCTCTGTTTCCTGTGTTTGCTTAAAGGTGAGTTGCTTCATTTGCTGTAATCGTTAATTGGTAATATGAGCTAGTTTGACTGGATAGTAACAAATGTAGCTGCTAAACCATCTAAATCTAAATAGAGTCAAATATGTTCTCTGTGCCATCTGTCCAGTAAATAAATGAAGAAATGTATTAATTTCTATCAATATGTTCATCAATCAGTCATCAAACTATCACAGACAATTAAGTGAAAGAAATTCTACTCACGTCACAGGTTACAGTGGGAAATGAGAACAGATCCACACAGAATTAATCAAATAAATGAAGAATGGGTCTGCTTTAGCTCTGCTATGTAAATATCATGCTTTTTGCCCTTTCTGATTTGACTGGCATTTAAGGTTTCTGCCGTACTCCATCAAAGCCGGTCTAAATTTCCAATTATAATGACGTTAATTAGATCATTCGGCTCCAGTTGAGTTTTTCATTTTAGGCACGTCAAAAAATATGAAAGGGAATATGAAGGGGAATTCCACCAATTTCTCAATATTTCTACTTAATTCAATTGTTAAGACTTAAACTCAAAGTGAAGTGTGTCATTCTAGAGATAAAGAATTGTTCACAGTGGCGGTGAAGATAGGAACCAGATTTCTGAAGCATTAAATGTCCTTAAAGATGCCTCACATACTGTTATTAGTTTTACATGTGAATGAATACACATAATTATTAACAGTGTATAAAAGTATATATACTATATATACCAGTTGATATATATAGTAGTATATGCAATATAAAAAATATTGTTTTTAACACTATTCACTTAAGTTCAATACTAAAAACAATGCGATTTTACTCTGTAAAGTGGGACTACTTAACCAAAGTAGTGCAAGGTGAAGCTCTGACCTTTGTACTGTCAACTTTCTTCCATAACAATGCAAATTTCCTACTGTGGGACCAATAAAGGTTTATCTAATTTTAAAAATGATACTGGCTTTACTGTGTATGCTGCCTGATGCCTGAAAGTCTGTTTACTGACAGTTTGGACAAAAACACAACAATTGTATCACCACTGTTACATAATTATTAATCATTATTAGATAAAAACTCAAAGCATGTGTAGGTTAACTGGAGCTTTTGGACAGTAAATAAAGTGGCAGTATTTATGTTGGAGACTCTGTGATCCCTGGTTCCAATCACCACCATTGCAAATAAATCTGAGTCTAGAACAGAGCACCTCAAACCAAACCAGTGCTGTCATCTTCATCATTTCTACTGCGAGGACTATACTGTGGACTACATGTGCCTATATAAGTGTACAGGAGACATCCATCCCAAATACTTTGAGGATAACCTCACTTCTATAGACTACTGTGAATAATCTAAAATTACATTAATGGTGAAACATTTCTGCCGATGTGATTTATTCCAACACTAGACTTTGATGCATCTCTTGTAACAGCTATGATCTAATAAACCATGCTAACATGAATTCTCACAAAATGACACTACATTCACTTTCCACTTAATTAGAAATGTCAGCCTAGTATTTCCACTCATTGTCCGTTCATGAGGTCCCGCTATCTATAGGTCCACTCCGGTTACACACAAAAGTATGAACACTAAATTCAGTGAGAATTAGACACATTTATAGAATATAATACGTATAGAATAGAATAATAATAAATAAATAGATAAATAAAGAGAAAAACCGTGACACCTCAGCAACACCTCAGTGTCACTGATGTGCAGGTATTCCTGGGGTTTTGCATGTTAGCGTCGGTGCAAGGTTAATATAGGCCTGCCACCCAAAACTATCCAGCCAAGGGGAGACACTGACCACTGTTGACAGGCTAGAGGTTCCCTAACACAAACTGTGAATTTACAGACGAGCTACAGTCTCCAGCTGTGCACAAGATTAACCTATAATTTAGGGGTTTCAAATAAATTGACCGGTGAGTGTAGTTATGCAGGCTGTGTATATGCATAACTATGTATAGCTATGCATATTAATGCAATTGTTACTAAACAAAATTCCAAGTCATTTGAATTGTTCCTGCTGTATAAGAGAAGCTTGTTAAAATAAATTCACACAATCGTCAGATGGTGCTGCACCCAGGGGAAGCCCTTACTGACATCTCAGCTATGCAGCACATGTTCAAATGCATGCATGATGGATGGATGGATGGATGGATGGATGGATGGATGGGATGACTCTAAATGTTGTTACAGCGACAAAGCTGCTTTTGTGGCATATTAATTAACTGGAATTTATCATTCATGGCAGCATCAGTGAGAAATAATGTGTTTTGCACCATTTTATTGGCTATTATTTCAGAAGGTCGACCTCATCTGTGTCTCAGTGGAGAAGAGTGAAAAGATCTTCGGAGATTCATTTCATGCTGCAGCTTTAACCTTAGGAAGAGAAGTAAGAATGATAATGATTGTAACCTCTGTGCCTTGAATTTCCATTCATAAATTGTGAATAATTTGCTGTTATATGTCAGGGATACACATAGACATTATCCATTGCACTCAAAATGCCACATGCTGAGCAATAAACCAAAACAGAGGAGATGGTTTAATATACTGGAGGCGTCTAGGAGGAGTCTATCACACTGCGGAGTGTGAGTTGAATAATGTATGGCAAAGTGGCTGGTATTGGTGATCTCTGTGATTGGCCACTGACAGCTTGCACTTTGTCACATCTGGGACATACAGGGGAACGAGTTGCTACACTTGCAGATTAGTTTAGCTCTGTCGGCTGGGCTTGCGTAATAGGACACACACTCACGCATACACACACATATGCATTTATTTTTTTACGTTGTCTGAGCATGGGGTCAAACATGTCCCATATGTATTGTATATAAGAACCTATATGCAGTTACAGTATTCTATATTAATAAGACAATATAATAAGTGCCATATAATGAAGTACTATGCAATATGCAATTATAATCGTGTGCAAAAGTTGCATAAATGTTTTTGATGTTTGCATAAATGTTTTTGTAAACAAGCACACAACCTCCACAGAAGCACAATTCTACACATCTGAATGCCCAGTTACTGTATATTTGCTAATATATTGGAAAACAACATAAAATGTAACCTGTGCAAAATTTATAGAGCATTTAGTGTTTTTTCCCCAATATGTAAATCTATATTTTTCACTCAGTATGTTCAACAAATAAATAGTGTACACTGTATCTTCACATCTGCTATGTCTAATTGTTTTCCCTGTAGGGTTTGTTAACAGAATATGTAAATATTTAAACTCCTACATACAACTCCATATATCTTTACATTAAAATAAACAAGAATAAATGAATAAAGTAAAAAGTAACGAGACTGTACTGTTTTAGAAAAAAAAGGGTTTCTTGTAAGCTGACCAGAAGAACCAGGTTTGGTCCCAGATTTTTCATCGACATCCCCATTCATCACTTGGAATTGTTCACATCAGCAACATGCCTGATTTAACTTTAAGCACTGATTAGCCAAACCAGCTAATGAAAGAAGACTAATCCCAGGCTGCCACAAGGTGAGGTTTGGAAATTGTTAAGCAAAGATGTTAGGACATAAAAAATACTACTTATTGCATAAATGCTATTTTTATTCATTTTAATATCAGCTGTTTCGAGAAAATAAATGCCTACTACCTAAATAGTTTGAGGCATCCACAAGACTCCAGAAGTCCTGTGAAGTGTGCTGCGGTGTCTGCAACAAGATCATGTAAGTTCTGTGAGTTGCGAGTTGGAACCTCCTTGGATCAGACTGGTTTGTCCCACAGATGCTTAATCAGATTGAGATCTGGAGGTCAACATATTGTTGTGTTCCTCAAAGCATTCCTGTAAAGTGCTTGCAGTTTGACATGTAGGGGTGTATTTGGTCTGTAACAATGTTTAGGTAGGTGGTATTTGTCAAGGAACACCCACATGAACATTAATACTCAAGGTTTCCCAGTAGAACGCTGCCCAGAGCATCACACTGCCTCTGCTGATTTACCCTCTTCCCAAAGAGCATCCTGATGCCATCTCTTCTCCAGTTAAGTGATGCACATGCACCTGGTCATCCACATGAAGTAAAAGAAAACGTGGTTCATCAGACCAGTTCGCCTTCTTCCACTGCTCCACTGTCCAGTTCTGCAGGTGCTTTCATCATTAGACCGGGTCGGCAATGCTTTGTGTTTTCTGATGTCTTTCAATAATTTGTGCTACAGCAGCTCTTCTGGTGAATCAGAACAGATGGACTAGATTTCAGTTGTCACTTGCATCAGTGAACCTTTGGTGCCCATGACCCTGTCTTCAGTTCACTGGTTGTCCTTTCTTGTACCACTTTTTATAAGTACTTACCACTGTGTACAAGACCTGCTGTTGCTCTGACCCAGTCGTCTTGTCATCACAGTCCAGCTTTTGTCTCTCAGATCCTTATGCTTTCCCTACTGCCAATACATCATCTTCAGGAACTGTTCACTTGCTGCCTAATATGCCCCACCCCTTGACAGACGCCACTCTAATACAATAATCAGCAATATTCATTTTGCCTGTCAGTGGTTTTAATGCTTGGTGATATTTGCCATTGTTGGGACAAAATCTCATAGCTACATTTTTGTTTTTTCAATGTAAATATGAGCTGTTTACACAGATATACTGTACACCAAAACCATATTCCTATATATATACACACACACACACATATATATATATATATATATATATATATATATATATGAACACACACATCTTTTACTGTGGGCTTTT
>JBBIGA010000001.1:44793372-44805160 GCA_037576975.1 Alestes dentex | reverse complement strand
TATATAGTTTTCAAGGCCCAGGAATATAATTAGGCTGTTTAATTAACAAGGCACAGAAGTTGGAAGTGGTAGTGTAGAAATGAATTATGAATGTTTTTGAATCAAACCACATTAATGACATGAGTTGGCCTTAAAGTAAAGGAAAATAAGGAGGTTGGGCCCAGCAGTATCATCCCAGTACTGACATTTTATCCATATTGTGCAAACCTCATATGTTATAGAAGTCCTGCACAGAGCCTGAACACCCAAACCAAATACCAAAATAAGCACACGGCAGACAGAGAGAGAGAGAGAGAGAGAGAGAGAGAGAGACGAAAGAAAGACCCAGCGGTGCATCGTCAGCGTTTTAATTTTTTTTTCCCTTAGCAGGGTGAGCCCCCCAGGTGCAGGGCGGAATTGCCCTACTTACAGGAGCTACCTCCGTCCTCCATCACCGTCCCTCCACATACACTCCGCCTCCGCTCGCCCGCTCTGCTTCAGCTTGTGCCCACCGCGGCCCTCTAGCCACAAAACACGCTTAATCCAGAATTTACAAAAGAATGCTGAAATATAAATTGTTGCATTGTAATACTGTATGCTGTGCCTAGCAACTAGCACAACTAGTTCTAGAAAATGATATCACAAAACAAGTTATAATTTAATAATTGAATTGACATCCAAATTGGAGATTTTCTTAACTCGTGTGCTGCTGAAGTGTTTGTGCTGCGCTCCCGTCCCTTTTCCATATCCGTTCTGTATGAGCGCAGTGGAAGGTGCTGCCCTGCTCTGCTCTGACCCAGTTTTTTACTGCTGCCCAGCATTTTCTGCTCCGTGCGGTTCCAAAATAGCTCAGTACAGCAAAGCGTGGCGAGCCGGTTTCCGTCTTGCGTAACAGGACTAATCATTCCTCTGCCCAGGCCGCGCTGCGTTGAGAAATTGCATGCTGAGTGAAAAGTTTATGGACAAAATTGCAGTAGCACAAACGTAAATGGGCAGTTAATTGCGGCAAAGAGAGTTTTGAGAAGGGAATAATTGTTGTTGCGGCGTAACATTTTCAAGCCAGGAAAGTGCCGTTTGGTGTGAAGAGGAGCTACGAGATCTCCCTTTTGTACAGTCTGACATTATAAGTGATGTTGGCATTTAAGAGCTCATTACTTTTTGGCACATGTCTGCAACGGCCTCAAGCCAGCCCTGTTAGGATGGGTTTGTGAATACTGGTGTGAATTTCAAATAATTACGAGCATTTTTTTTGCTTTCGGCCACATACTGACCAGTGGAAGACGACACTTCAAAATAAAGGTGCCAGAAAGAGTTTCTTGGAGCGATGCCAAAGAAAAACAACTTTTTGTTCCAAAAAGTGGATGGCTCTTTCAGGCAGTGGTTCTCAAATTGGTCCTCAGAGACCTCCAGGTGGCCCACATTTTTCCTCTATTCTGATGTGTTAACTTGGAGCAAATATGTGGACCATCAGGATTTCTGAGGACCTCCCTGCGATTTAATGCTTTAAAGAACCATTTCTGGAAAGGGGAGTGTGATGGACTTCTTGAGGGACCATATTATGTGAAAGTTCATCAATCAACCATTAGAACATAAGCAGCACGGATCCGTGCTAGCAGTACAGCAAGTGTTAAAGTTATCATATGGCAAAACAACTTCTTTTATGGAAGTTCCCGTGGTTTTTTTCCAATGTCACATAGAACCAAAGTAACTAATTTAAAGAACATTTAATAAAAACTAGACTGCATTTCCGCTGAGAAAATGCAAAGTGTGCTTGCTCAAATGCAGAACACAGCTTTAGCATTAGCATCAGCGTTAGTGTTAGCATTAGCATTAACATTCACATTAGCATAACATTAGCATAGCATTAGCATTACTATAGCATTAGCATTAGCATAGCGTTAGTGTGTCTGTCCTAATACTTTTGGCCATGTTGTTCAGTTTAAACAGGTGTGTCTTTGGGGGCGTGGCCTGAGGTCACAATCAACTGCATTCATTTCTATGTGTGTCAGGGAAGTTGGCCTGAGGTATCACATGAAGTTTGGTGGGTTTGGTGGGACGAAGCGTGTCCGAGCAGGACTATCTGAAAGTTCAGGGTGCCAATACTTTTGCCACATTTTTTTGCCGGAAAAACGGGAATAATGAACGAACGACAAGACGTAGCAAAAAGCCGTGAACAAGCCCGCTATTCCAGATTGGGCCCGACGTTTCAGAGTTGGAACGGTATCTCGAAAGCCCTGGGAGGAGTAGGTGAACGGAAGGAGAATAAAGATAAAGACGATAAAACTTAAGAAGAACAATAGTGTGCCTGATCTGCCTTTGGCCGCTGTGTGCTTGAGCAAGCACACTAACAATCACTGCTGATGTTTTACTACTGGTGTCTCACACAAATTATCATACAATTTATTTTATCTTAGGTCCTAGAAACAAATATAAAGCCACAAGATCTTTAAGCATAGTCTCTTTCAGGGTAGTCTCTGGCCACGAGTAAGGGAGGGGGTCTGGAGAGCGGCCGTAAATGATAAGTGATACGTTCTGAGTTCCATAAGCGATAGGCTTTTACAAGAACCCTATGTGCAAGCCAAGAGCCATTTAGGAACCTTTATTTCTTACAATCGAAACTGTGCATCTGCCCAAATAGACTGAGCAAATGCGAACCAGTGCAGGTTTGCATGCTATTAAACATTTGTATCTCTCTGCCTTCCACCCATAGTTTACAGATGTTCCGAAATGAATCTTTCATACAGCTTTCAGGCGTCCGCGCAGCGCATGGTTGAACAATATTGTGCTTCTCTGTCCTTTTACTGCTCTTTAGCCCCCCTTCCCTAATGGCAGTAACCGTGTCTGTTAAAGCCGTTTCTGATGGTTTCGCTTGCTGTATTCTCATGCTCGTGGCGAGACTTCCCAACCCTTCATTTCTTGGTCCCCTGGCCGTTGCTGTGTGTGACATGCCTCTGGCGGGCTGAGGGGCTGATTTTAAGCGTGAAGGGCACTACAGTCTGACATGCCTGCTAGAAACTCCTCGCCACCCTGCAGGCTCATCTGCCCCCACTTGCCCCGCTCCAGCTGCCTGAGTGGCTCAAGCTCTGCGGGCGATGCACAGCGGCTCAGAGCCTCATGCTGGGCAGCCCCGTGTGTTACGGCCTCACTTGTGGCATGTGAATGCAAATACAGTGTCAGTGCACAATTAGCAAAAGCAACATCCAGGCATTTTTCAGAGCTCTCCTTCATTTGCAGTGTCTAGGTTTGATGTTCTGCTGCATTGTACATTTTACAATTAGCATAAGGCAACATTGGGGGATTTCTTTCAGAACTTGCCAGCACTGGCCACATGCAGTTTTAATTAACTACTATGTTTCTTATATCCAGTCATGTGGTATCTCATCGGGATTATAAGTCTACCTGCCAAACAATACTGAACCAACAAATGGAGATAGGAAACCGGAAAGGAACATTAAAGCAAGCTCAGTTTGTAGGGATATAAATCTCTAGCCAATTCAGTGCAGCACGAAATCTCAAATTTCATCATGACTCGATTTTATTTGATTATTGTGGTGTGATAAAAAAGAGAAAAACAATGTTTATATTTGAAAATAGCTCTAGAATTGAATTTTGGCTGAAGATGAGGGTATACTTTATGAATTGTAATAGCAGGGATGCACCATAATATTGGAATAAGAAACTCAACTTTAGAGCTTTTACTGTCAAATATATTAGTAATCAAATAATCTTGTTTTGATGATTAATCAGTGATGCAAGATCATAGGAGCAACGTACTTATGTCTCTTCCTTGTGGAGAACCTGCTGAGCAAAGCTTAATATTGGTCTCATTCTCATTTCATTTTTAATGTCGTCAATGTATGTATACATGTGTGTGTGTGTGTGTGTATGTGTGTGTATGTATGTATGTGTGTATATGTTCATACAGTTCTTAGTAAAACTCAATTACTCTTTCATTTGCTTTAAAAAATGATCTGCAATGAACAACCTTATATTTCAATCCAGCCTTACATTTACTGTGTTCTGGAGGAGGAGAATGTTAAACGTGCAGCCGTGACAATCTGCATCTCTACATTTAATTCATTTTACAACAGTTTTAATCCCACAGAAATGTGAGATTTATCGAGATTATACAGATAGATGTAGTCCCAGTTTTTAAGTTTTGTAAATGTTCATGTATTGGCACTGACAGTATCTAGTATGGTGTTTTCTATTTAAAGTGGTTTCTAATCAGTTCTAACACTGAATCCAAAATTTGTGTAGACTGATGTGTCCATGCTGTTCAACAGCAGATGTTTAAAATGTGATGATGATGATTTTAAGGATGCAGAAATACGCTGCATACCTGGTCTGTGTTGTATGGAAGCCTTTTGCAGACTCTCTGTCCCGTTCAACTGCATTATGTGTGTGAGTGCATGTGCTGTGACACTGCGGTGGCGGCGGCTGTGGTCCCGCCCCCTGGTGCCGCTGGTGTTGGCTGCCTGGAGCCGTCAGTCAGACGGGAGGGCTGGTGTGCAGCTCCGCTCTGGCCTGCGTCGCTCGCGTGACTGCTGGGCCACACCTGTCACCCTGAGTGTGTCTGTCTGAAGCTGATAGTGAGTGACAGCTCAGTCTCTGCCTCTCTCCCTCTCTCTCCCTCTCTGTCTGACTCACAGCCCGGCCTCTGTGGTGACCCCTTGGTGCCTCCACAAGGCCTGCTTGTGTCTCAGGGCAGCACGCAATGCACGGCTTAAACATGCAGTCGTTATGGCTTAGGCGATAGAAGTGTAGTATAAGGCTAGTATAACACGTCATCATTATGTAACATGTTCTAATGAAATCTTTTGATATCATACACTAATAACTGATGCAGGTTCATGGTTACTGTTGGTATGTCTAGAACAAACTCTGATCCAATACTGGGTATTGGTAATGGACTGATATCTGTAAAATGGATCGGATATCAGGTTAAAAAAGATCCAGTCCTGTAACAAATTTATAGCAAATCTTTCAGACGCTCTTCTTCAAATACTAATAGCTAGGGGTGTAACATTGCATTGAAAGTATTGTGATATTACAATGCGAAAATATGACAATATTCATAGTGGACATAGAGAATTAGAAATGTAGTTATTATTTTTGATGTAACTGCATTGTTGACAATATTCAACCAGTTGAACCATGAGCTCTGAATATCTATCAAGCCTAATCGTGGGTTGGCTGTATCCTTACACCCTGACAAATAACTCTTTACTGCCTTTTTACTAATTGTCTACCCAATTCAGTCATGCTCAATTGATGGGAATTCTCCCATCTAACTTTTCCACCAATGCTGGGAGGATGAAAGTTAACGCATGCTTCCTCAGCGTCATGTGGAGTGCTACATCTACATCTTTTTGAAATGCTGCTAATGCTACATTATTGAACAGTTCAACACATTCGGAGGAGAACTCTAACTGCTGCTTCTAGCTAACAGATGCACACACTGGATAACATCACAATGAGCGATGAAAGGAGAACAGATAGGGGCAATATAACGGCATTCATTGTTATTGTGATAAATTACATCACTGTATATGACAATAAGATTATCATGATGCCATCAGAACTTAAAGAACAATGACCAACTGCATGTTTTATTATTATAAACAGAGTAAGTGGCTCTGTATCATTTGGTAATTTGTTATTTAATGTAATGCTGTGCGTGAAACATTGAAAAAATAGAAGTTCTGTAGTATTTTTATATTGTCTTCACTATTTATCACTATTCACGATGTCCTAAGAACTTAAAGAACACTGGTCAACGGCATGTTTGACTACAAACAGAGAATAATTAGTCTTGTTTCTTTAGGTAATTTGGGATTTAGTGTAGTGTAGTAGTGTGTGAAACAGTGAAAAAAATAGGTTTGTAGTATTTTGATTTGTCTTTATTGACTTTTTGTGCAGTGTCAGAAGAAATGCATGTTGTGCATATTTCTGGAAGAATCGTGTTTTTACCGTGTTGCCTACCCTTAGTGGAGAGGCAGGGCTATCCCACCCTCTAAACTTCTAACACCACATTTGTGTTTACATGCAGAAAAGAGATGGTTTATTATGTCTAGAATTTGATGAAATCTTACAGTTCTGTCTCAGAAAAGAAACCATCTTGTTTTGCCTTATTTTTTTTTTATCTCAACCACAGAATTAACAGTAAAAGTCAGAAGTGCAGACTCAGATTATTGGACAACATATTTGTAATGTAAATATAATTAATTATGTAATGTATTACCCAATGTCATACAATTACATTTGAATACTCTCACGGATGAAACATCATAACTAGGGATTTAGCTTAGCTTCTCCTTTTTGAGTTCTCTACAGTTATATTTAAAATGTATTTAATAGATTTAAAATCTTTACCATTTGAAAGACACTGAAATGTCATTTTGCTTGGAAACCTTGCTTGTCAGAGTGAGCAGATGTGTGTGTGTGTGTGTGTGTGTGTGTGTGTGTGTGTGTGTGTGTGTCCAAGTCCTCAACCTCACTCTCAGCCTCTCGCATGAATATGCAGCCAGCTTCCAGAACTACTCTGCATGTATAATGAAGCGTTATGCTGTTCTCTGCTGATAATGCACAGAAACAATGTTTTTAAAGGGGAGCAATGAATTCCCAATGAAGTGTGAAAAGACTGATTAAAATGACTGTGGTGGCAAGCCAGAATCCTCCGTCGCTCACCCAGAACCGGAGTGGAGAAAGAGAGAGAGAAGGAGTGAGGGAGCATCCATGGGTGCCATCCCTTCTCGCTGAATGGCGATGATGTGTTTGTTTGGTCTCTCTCCCTCCTCTGGCTGTCTGTAGTGCTGTTATTGGATAAAGCAGTGACTCTGCCGCTCTGCTTCAGACTGTTGTTCCAGCTTCTAAT
The DNA here is from genome assembly GCA_037576975.1 of Alestes dentex. Taxonomy (NCBI): domain Eukaryota; kingdom Metazoa; phylum Chordata; class Actinopteri; order Characiformes; family Alestidae; genus Alestes; species Alestes dentex. The sequence goes on along the minus strand of JBBIGA010000001.1, from coordinate 44,798,304 downwards.
ACTTTGTGCACAGGCTCCAGTAATGGTTATTTATTTTATGGTCAGAACGGGTGCCGTTATCTTCCACGTGCATGTGGGCATTGCTGTAGTCTTTTGTTTTGGTTCGAGAGTGGGGGAAATTATGTCCTTGGTAAATATTGTGGCAAAGCAATGTGTTGTGTGTGTGGTGATCCTCCACAGGATTTTACTGTGAACGACAGAACTGGCTGGTATTTTTATTCCCATTTCACAAGGCAGATCATACATTTTGGTTTATAGTGAATGCTGTGCTTCAGTGACTTTGCACAAAAAAAACCCAGAGTTACTGTTTATCCAGGCCCAAAAACAAACAAACAAAAAAAGCTGTCACAGTGTTGTAGCTTTTGGAACAAAACATTGTTTCTCTCAATTTTTCTATGGCAGTTACCCAAGTTAGGTGTAGATAACTGCAGAACATTATAAACTGTGACCCTTCAAAGGTTTGTGATTCCACTCAACAGCCAAGGGCTTATCAAAGCAGTTAACTTTGGATGTGAAACTAAAGATAAGAGAAAAGCATGCTTCTGTATTGAAATGAATGTACTGTCTGAGTTGTCATTAAGAATTGGAACTGTTTTCAAGTTAGAAAGGATGTGGAAGGCCAAAAAAAATATCTGAGAAAAAAAAAAAAAACAGCTCCCAGACTGGACAGGTATGCAAAGCAAAACCCCAAGTCACTGCCAAGGACCTACAAGAAGACTTTCCTGGTACAGGAATAGTGATGCTATGGACCACTGTGTAGTGTTGTTACATAAACCATCTTCTACATGGAAGGGTCATGAGAAAGTAGCCTTAACTGCAATGTCATCACTAAAGTTAACAACATTATTATGCTGTGGATCACTTAAAGCAGAGGCATACTGGAATGAGGTTATGCGGAAAAAAAAAACTGGAGCCTTGGTTCTAGTCGCCAAATGTGTTTTTGGAGGAAAAAGAAGAAACAATTCATTAAAGGAACACCCTGCTAACTGTCATGCATGGAGGTCTTCATTGTGAGGACAGAGGGAAAGATTCCCCCAAGTATCAGCAAATCCTGGAAGTACTAATACCACCAGTACTATGGAAATTTTAGCACTGCCTTCTCAACATCCTCCACATCTTCTAATTGGTGCATTTCAGATGGAATTTCTCCTTAAGCTTCCAGAAAATGATGTGTCTGTGTTCAGCTTTTCTTAAGGAGGACATTCCATGTCCTTCATGAATTTAAGTGAACAAATTTTGAATTCATTTTCTGCTACAAAGACGGTGATTTTGAGAAATCTCCTCACACTGCAACAGCTATTGAACAGCTTCAATAGCACTAGCCATCACATTCTTTGCAAAATTTGTTTCGTACTGTCTTTTCAATGCTGCTGTGTGAGAAATGCCATCTGAGTGGAGACTTAAGATTTTGTGACAATAGCTGGTAAAAGGTGCAGCACTCTACATTTTACAAATCGAGTGGCTCATTTCACTGTTGTTAACTTTGAGGCAAGGCTATTCTGAGCCTGTAAGCCTGTAGCTTGTCTCTGGACTGCTGTTTCACCTTAGCAACATTACCATTACCTGTCTGAGAATCCTGTCTGGGATTAGCGCTGTGAGCGCTGACATCACTGGTACTACTGTTTGCACTAGTCTTTTTGGGGTCCAGTGTTTTTTCTTCAGAGTAGGAGTGTAAATCTGTAGATTGACTGTTTAGCCAGAGGTCCATGTTTGCATTTCAGTTCAGATAGTTGAAACCCATTTGTATATGCTTGTGAGAGATGCAGTAGCAGCAGAGGGGGCTCGTAGCCTTGCAGAAAGAGGGAGAAGGAGCACGCCAAGCGTGGGTGGAAGTCAGACGCGGTGTTTCCAGCCAGTTGTTCTGCATCGGTGCAAATGTCGACTGAACTTTACTAGATATCAATGTAAATGGTGCAGGAATTTCAATTTTATTGCATAAGAAATGCAGCACAAAACAAAACCATACATTTACATTTACAGGATTTGGCAGATGCTCTTATCTAGAGTGATGTACAAGAAAACATGCTTAGACTTAAAATTAAAATCTGCTAGAAGACTCTAGCAGAGATGAAGTTTGGCAAGTTTTTTAAATGACCTCTGCCATCCCCAGGCTAGAATATGTGTTTAGATCTTTGACATGCTGTGTATACAAGGCAACCCATGAAATTTTCCCTAGAAGACATTAAAGAATGACCCAAAGTCAAAGAGAGAAAGGGTGCAAATGTTGACTGAACTTAATTAGATATCACTGTAAATATGTGCAGGAATTTGAATTTGATGGCATAAGAAATGCAGCACGATACAAAACATACATTTACATTTACAGTTACAGGGTTTGGCAGACATTCAAAAAGCATGTCCCTCATACAGGTAGCCTAGGTTTAAAATTAAGAGCTGCTAAGATTCTACCACAGATCACCACCAGGGCCCTATCAGATCACTAATCAATCATAAAAATCCACTACTCAACTACAAAATCATACTCAACTACTTTTAAGAAAGGCAGGTTTTGAAATAACCTCTACAATATTATATCATTGAATGTGTTTTTTTTCCCCAATATGTCGAATTCAGAGGATAAATTTGAATTCTCCATTGAAATTGGAAGAAATCAAAGTTTGTTCCATGCAGAAGTGGAATCTGCACTATATATACAGTGTGCGTTGTCATACTTTTGTACATTGTGCAACTCAATGTTCGTGGCTGAAATATCTGAACGTCTTTAAAAACCAGTTTAATATGAGTCTTTAATATTAAATATAGCTATATATATGATTAGTTACTCTTATAGTAGGGCATCGGGATGTTTTGGTTCTAGTGTTTAGTCAATGATGAAATGATCATTTCAGGACCTTGGACAGCTCCCCGGAAATATTGCTGTTGTTTTGAATGCTCCTGCAGAGGCTGCTGCATTTTAGCAGCTCGAAGAATAGTCTTCTAAAAATGTACTAAAGCAGCAGTGTTGATGGTCAATGCTGACACTAGAGGCCTTTTTGTAAAGAACTGCGAGTGCCACTAACCTTCTGTTTACAGATTTTACTCTCTATGTTCTACATTAGTTCTCTTTGTTGTCTTGTAGCCCCTCCAGATGAAGCTAGGCTAACCCCATAAACACGGGCCGATGAGGACTCTCCTGTGTTGTCTTTGTCTCGTGGCACGGCTGTGTGTGGTGGGTTGATGCCAGCCTCCTGCCCCTGATGCCCCATTTACCCTGGGGGTGATCTGGCAGTGACTCAAAGGCTTGGCACCAGTCTGCCCTGCTCTGTATTCTCCAGTCGTCTGTCAGAGACTCATAATTGTAGGTTGCTCACACATTACTGGAACAGAAAATAAAGGGGGAGACAGATGTGCGTGTATGACAATTAACTCCTTCCCTGCTGAAGAGTGACTGACACAGCCCGCGGCATGATTGATGGCAGTGCCAGCCCCTTTTCTTCTTGTTTCTGATTTTGCCCCCTTTGCGCTTCCCCTCTCATGGCTAAAGGGCATACAGTGGGTACACACGCCAACGCGGGGCACACACAGAGTCACACATTTGATGAGGAGGCACGCTTTCAAAGCGTGGCAAAGCGCTGCTACATTTGGACAAAGACAAGAGAGAGAAAATAAAGAAACAGAGAGAGAGAGACAGAGAGAGAGACAGAGAGACAGTCAAATAAACAAAGAGTGACACAGATTGCATCTTTAATAGCGAAAGCAGACAGTGGGTTTGCCACTGAAAACAAGCGAGCCCCCACGTTTTCAAAGGCGGGCTTAATGAGCGAGGAGGATCCTCTGAAGGGATTACTGAGGGATGCGCTCAGACTGGCTCTGCTTTATCTCCGTGCAGGAGAGGGAGAGTAAACAAGACTGCCAGGAGACTCGTTTTTTTCCCCCATCTCCTTTGTTTTAATAGGGTCATTGTACTCTTGGCCTCATATTCGTAAGGCAGAGCTGCCGCTGATTACTGCCGCGTTTAAACCCTGGAGCAAGGTCTGCATGTAGATACGGATGATGCGCTGGTCAAAATTCAGAACCTCACCAGCTGTTTAGCGATGCACTCACTCACCCTTAAAAATGAAGGTGATTTAGGAGAAATTCCAGCCTTGGATTTTGTAGTCACCAGTTAACTGAATTGTTGATGTTACTGATTGGCCACCTCGTGTCACAACTTCCAACTTGGATCACAAAAAAAAATAGATTTGAGGTCTGAATTTGAAGCCCTCTGCTACAAAAGAACCTCTTTTGGTTCTCTATAAAGCCTTTCAATGGATATCTCATTTTTTAAATGCTCAAGAACCTTTTTTTAAAAGAACCTCCACATAAAATAACCAGTTAAAGAAGTCAGTTAAAGAAGGCTCTATCTTGGATTTTGTAATCCAAGTTGGTAGGTGTGCTTCTAGGCACCCAATCAGTAACAACAAGAATTCAATTTAACTGGTGGTCACAAAATCCAGGAAATGGGAGGTCTGTAGACCCCTTTTCTACAACATCTCTCCAAAATCACCTTCGTTTTAAGGGTGAGTGATTGTATCGCTACAGATGCCTGAAACAGCTGCAGTGGTTCTGACTTTTGACCAGCACCTCAGCCGTATCTACATGCGGACCTAGCTCCAGAGGTTAAATGTGGCAGTAATCACCAGTAGTTTACTGATTTTACAGGCTGGCCACCTAGTGGCACACTAGGGCATTAACACAAAAGTCGGCTAGTTGACTAGTCGACTATAGAGGCACGAGTCGACGGCCATTGAGAGCAGTCGGCAAGTCACGTGTTTTTTTCCTCTCTCTCTGCCCTCGCTTGTGTACGCATGCAGTCTCTGCCCCTGATTGGCTGATGCTGACACGCGTTCCTTTTTTTAACCAAATACTATAGTCACTTCATAAAAGGGGCGGTACCGTTGGCACGTAGAGAGGAATCTAAACACGAGACCACAACAAGACGAGAGACACGGC
>JBBIGA010000001.1:44775007-44786280 GCA_037576975.1 Alestes dentex | reverse complement strand
CGCTCGCGCACACACACACACACACACGCTCGCGCTCACGCACACACACGCACACACACGCACACACACACGCACACACACGCACACACACACACACACACACGCACACACACACACACACACACACGCACACACGCACACACACACACACACACATGTACACAGACACACACACACACACACGCGTGCACACATACACACGCACACACACACGCACACGCACACAGACACACACACATACTGTATGTCATTGCGAGATCTAGGACACATAATCGAAAATCCAATGCAGAGCAGCAAGAGAGAAGCTTAATATGAATTGATGAGAGCCTGTCGAACAGGCTTACTGTATGCACTGCAGCAGAACATGTCATTACAGACATGTGCTCTCACTGTGAAGCACTTATGGTGATTGGATTTTAAAATATGTGCTTATTATATTATCCTTATGCCATTTTTGGGCATAAGTCTTGGCTGCGATTTGAGAATGCTTTCGTGTCTGCCTTCAGACGGTGCGATTGACCTGTCTGTGCTCCGCCCACAAATGGGTTTTGTGAGTGCTGCAAGGTCGGGCGAGCTTTACAGGATGCTGGTGATGGTGGGACTCAACTAATGAGAAGCTGAGAAGCTTTTTTCCTCCAGTTTCTCCTCCAATTTAGACATGTCTAATACCACCCACTATATAGGACTTCTATAAACACAGTTCTGCCAAGCTGGGAGAGTAAATGACATCTCAAAAGGTTTGGAGGAAAACACAACTGCCTAGTATCATCCTGAGTGATGGCAAAGAGGGAGGGCCATCCTAAAGACCCAGAGAAAACAAGGATAGCTAAACTCGCGGATGGCTATGGCACCACTATGATCTCCCAATGATGGGATCCATGTCACCCTGTTAGGGTAGATCAGGTGTATCTTTTTGTCGTGTAATGCCGCAGTAACAGTGTAGGTAGCGTGACTTTTTCAATTGGAAATGTAGCTGTTCCAAACATTCAAAAATGATAAAATTAATTATATTCAGTTATCCTAGAATTCAAATAATTTATGTATTATGTCAAATATATTTCTCACTGGGAAAATGGGATTTTGCCTGCATTCTGTAAAGCTCAAACACTCTCACAGCAGTTTCTAGGAACACACTTGAGGGAAAAATTGGATAGGTCAGTTATCTGCAGTGACACAAACATTAGCATTAGCCACAGTTAAGACTGTCATATGTGTCTTTGTTATAGAGACTCGTGATGTTTGCCCGGGCTGATTGCAGAGACTGACTGGTCGGCTAGGTGCCCACCTAATTCACTTACACTGGCGATGGGCACCGTGCCCACCCTCTCTGAGATGCTCTGTCTGTTTATGGGCTCAAACTGATCCCGCTATGCCACTGCATCTCTTTAGATGCCAGCCTGTGTTTAACACCTCCACTTATATGGGCGCGATGAGCCTTTTATTGACCGCAGACAGTGCACTTAAGCATTTGCTTCAAAAATGCTTTCTTGACTTAAAGGCATAAATGCAAATTCCTCCTCTTAGTGGTATGTTTTATTATTAATTAAGGGCATCCAAATGATGAATGTTTAAATGGCCATTAAATGGTTTATAAAATGTGGAAATTAACTTTGCTGACACTAAATACTAAATAATTTTGCTTTTAAAACGGTTTAACTGTATATTATATCTGAATAACTATACATTCAAATGGACAACAATAAGCGACCCAATATTTGCTGCGTAGCTTGCTACTTTTAAAAGCTTGGCAATTCACTAGCCATTAAATATGGAACATAAATATCCTTAAAAAGCTCAAAGTACTTGTGATTGCCACTTCTACCCAGCAACCATGACAGATCTTAGCACGTCTTTCTAATTTTACAAAGGCTTGAGACATTACTGGCAGTGATCCTGGCTTTGAAATAATAGTGAAAGTCAATACGTAATGCCATGCTACAACGACTGGTCGATTTTGGGGTCCAAAAAAGGGAAAATATTGACCATCGTTACTACATAGGTTCCTAAGAAGAAGCACTTTTGTAAGAAAATCATTTTAAATATTTATTTATGAACATAGCAAATGAACATTTTTCTTGTTCTTTAAACTTTAGACCGTATACATACATACATACATACATACATAAAGACATACATATATGTATGTATGTATGTATGTCTATAAATTTACAAACTGTGTAGAAGTGTGTTCTCTGTGGAAGACGTGTATTTATTTTCACTCAAATCAACAAATCGGTTAATTAGACTGGGTTGTCCAAAATTATGTAGGAGCCATGCCTGTATGTGTGTGTGTGTGTGTGTGGTTGTGTGTGTGAGTGCATGGACATGAGTGTGGTGGTGCTGTGCCCAGTGTGTTCCCTGCTGTGTGGGCAGCAGGAGTCTGCAGGCTTTGGTAGGCACGTGGTGCCATGTCTGCAGACAGGATCATTGATATTCTGTGAGCCGTCTTGCTGGAGTTGCAGAAGCAGCAGCAGGCTGCCTCCCCGCAGCCCAGCCCAGCCGAGCACACATGGAACAATAGAGCTCATCAGAGGGCCATTACCAGCAGGGCTTAGTTATATACGGACACACTCACACTCTCACACACACACACACACACACACACACTCTCACAGAACATATACACGTCTCCCAGTAGCAATCACATACTGGCGCCTGCTAAGACAAACCTAAGCACTCATTCTCAGTGCATTCAGTCCTTAATAATGCTTCATTGCTGATTGCTCTTCATCTTCATGAAAGCTGTTCAAGGTTGGAGTGTTTTTTTCCTCTTTAAAACATGACCATGCTTTAAAGAACCGTGCTCTGCTCTAATGCTGGGGCCGAGTGATACTGGGGAAAATGTCACATTGCAATACTTCAGTTTTTTATGATATTAAAAAAAAAAAAAAGTATGTATAAAAAGGTTTATTGTACTCATAGTTTCTAAAAACCTTAACATTTATGATAATTATGAAACAGAGCTAATGGAATTGTTAGCGATGGAATTATATTGCTATATCCTGAATTTAGGGCTTTCGCTGTAAAGTATATTGATGAACGGGTTGTTTATTGAGTCACTTTTTAACCTTTTAGACCCCAACAGAATTCTAGTCCACTCTTGTAGACTACTGAGTTAAAGACGTTTTGATCACAACTTTTGAACACACAAAATGTGTATGATTAAAATCACATTGTAAAATCCCAAATGACATTTAGAAGATAAGTTAAATGTAACTTCTATAATATGGAAATAGCACTAGGGCAAATAAATCAGCACAAAGCTGTGAGTCCAGGATCGAAGGGGAAAATAGGAATTGTAATGCATCAGGGACTGTAACTGTACTGCTGAAAATACTAAGAAAAATAAAATTATATAATGAGATACATTTACACAAAGGGAATGACTCTACTTTTCTCTGCTGAGTGTGTGTGTCCTCACTCACTCGTTTGGTCAGTGTAGCTAGGGGGCTAAGAATATATAAAATACAAAATATATGGATGTTTTACCTTCCAATACATTAAAAACAATAGCTTTCCATCATTCCTGAAAGTGGTTAAGGACTGCCATTCATTGTTTTATATGAACAATAGGAATGCCCTGATTCATCCAAACACCAAAAGAGCATCTGTAATTGGTCAGAATGCTTGGAGCACACAGTAAGACATTCAGCTTCATTTTATGTTGTGCAAGTGTGCAGTATTATTATTATTAGGAAGGCATGGTTTTGTGCAGTCCCATCTCACTGCAAGGCTAAAACCCTCTGTCCTAAACACTAACATTCCTGAATGATGAGATTTGATATGTGTGTGAAGCATCGAACGGTGGATCCTCCTTTGAGTTCCTCCCAACTGAGCAAAGTTCCCAGCTGACTCTCACTGTTTATAGCTCCTGGCATATGTGTTTCCATGGATGACACATTTTGCTTATTAGGAATGTTTATTCAGAGGTTGTGATTTATGGTTGCCAAGAGAACAATCGAATCCCAAACCTGACTAAAAATCCATTCTTACCTCACAAAAACATTGCTCTGCCAAACTCGCTTTATCTACAACTTACTCTCCAACCTGATGCTGGGTCTTCCTGCATGTTGCTTGCTGGGACTAAACTGATGAAGACTCTTAAGGGTTCTTGGCATGAACATATGGTTCTATGAATTAAACTATGAATGATTTGATTCATAGTTGTTTGCACTAGTGCATCTTATTTGCAAGCTTTGTTCTATTTATCTATTTAAAAAAATGTAGGGAATAAAAATGGTTCTACTATGGCATCCTGTGAACTTTGAAAAGGTTCTTCATACTTGCCCGTCTCATTTATGGAAATCATTCATTAAAGAACCATTCATTGCAAAGTTTAGTGAAGAACCAAATGTTGTTTTTCTGCGGACTCCTCTAAGGATGCAGTGTTGGGAAATATGTGGATTATAATTACTGGTTTATGCTTCAAGGATATTATCAAATTGTGAGTGTTTTAAAGAGGTTAACCTATTTTGAGTGCAGCTTCTGCAGTGCTGGATCGACATGCCAACTGGAGCAGCACTGCTCTCCACACTGGTGGTGGTTCTTATAGGATTTGATGAGTCTGATGGATCTCTGGTGCATACAGTACTAAACATAAATCATTCCCCCCATTGCTCCCTGCTGTGGTGTACTGCCTTTCTAGCTCTTTGCCCTCTCCTCAGTGTCTCCCCCTCTTTCTCCTTCTTTTCCTCTCTCTCTCTCTCTCTCTCTCTCTCTCCGTTCTGTGTTGTTTTTCTGAGGCTCAAGCCGCCGCTTTCCCTGTTCTCCGAGGATCATCAATACAAAACTGATTTGAGCGCAGCTTGGTGGAATAATAAGGCTTTCAGCACACCAGCCCGTCACTTGGCTCATAATTAAGGGCCTGACGCCCGCATTTGATGGCAAATGAAAGAAAATGGCCTCGCTCTCCCATTCCGCCGCCTGATTGCTGCCTGGCATTTCTCACCTGAATTTCCCCAGCCGTCCTTGCATTGTGAGGGCGATTACTAGAGTGTGGGGTAATTGCACTGCGGGCGTATGGCATTTCCACCTAAAGTCTCTCACGCTCTGCCTCCCAGGAGACACCGAGCCGTGTGTTTGTTTGGAGGTTGGAGGGGGAGAGTCCTCACAGGCATGATAGTCTGCAGCACACTCTTATTCCATTAACACTTGAAGGAGGAAGTGTATACGGGATTTGACCTGAGGAGCCGTTTATGCCGTTAGCTGTTAAGGGACCGTTTTTTTATGTAAATATCTGATGATGCAGATACTGATTCATAATTAATTTATAAAATGTATAAATTTAGGTCTTAGCCACCTGGAGGTATCTTAAAATACAGAAAAGGAATAAAACACATTGTACAAAAAGCTCCGCATAACGTCAAATCTAAACATTTGTTTGATGCTGGTAATTTTATTTTATCTGGCAGCACAGAGCCAAAATTTTAGTATTGAGTTGTTTTGATTCTAGAGTTATTTCAGTGTTGAGTCGTTTCAAATTTGACGTTGTTTTAGTGTTGAGTTGTTTTGATTTTTGGAGTTTTTAGTGCTGAGCAGCTTTGATTCTGTAGTAGTTTTAGTGTTGAGTAATTTTGATTCTAGAATTGTTTTAGTTTTACATTATTTTAATTCTGAAGTTTTAGTGTTGAGTAGTTTTGATTCAAGAGTCGTTTTAATGTTGAGCTGTATTGATTTTGGAGTTTTTAGTGCTGAGTAACTTTGATTCTGAAATTGTTTTGATGTTCAGTGGTTTTGGTTCTGGAGTTGTTTTAGTGTTGAATTGTTTTGATTTTGGAGTTTTTAGTGCTGAGCAGCTTTGATTCTGGAATTGTTTTGGTTTTTAGTGGTTTTGGTTCTAGGGTTGTTTTAGTATTGAGTAGTAGAGTTGTTTTAGTGTTTAGTGGTTTTGATTCTGGAACTGTTTTAGTGTTGAGTGGTGTTGATTCTGATATTTTAGCAATGAGTAGTTTTGATTCTGGAGTTGTTTTAACGTTAAGTAGTTTTAAGTCTAGAGTTGGTTTAATATTGAATAGTTTTAATTCTAGAGTTGTTTTAGTGTTGAGTAGTTTTGATTCTGGAAGTTATTTTATTCTAGAGTTGTTATTTTAATATTAAGTAGTTCTGATTTTGGGTTTAGCAGTGTTAGCACCTCACTCCTGCAAGAGTTGGTCGAACTTCCAGTCATCATTTACTGTGGGGAGGACTTGGTGGTTTGTGTTTATTTGTTGGTTGTTTACTGCTTTATGCATACAGGCATAAATGTGTACAACTTCGGGTTTTCCATTTCAGAATTGCTACATTAAGTATTAAATAACTGGTGTAAGTAACTCCATTTCAGTTCAGTTAGTGCCAGTTAAGCAAAGTAACTCTAGTGCTGTGAACTGTACTGGCTTACATACACTATGAGAAAACCTTTGGTTAAGGCATATTGACAAATGACAACTAAAACCAACACCAGAAAATGACAATATAGAAAAAACTATAAATCCTAAATGCATAAAATTATTACAGCATGTTCTCGTCAGAGAATGGTTGTTCGTCTGAGAAAATAACAAAATTTTTTCCTCCTTTTTTTGCACAATTTGCACTTTTGCTCTGTTGTTTGATTTTTTCATTCTTTGGCTACAGATAATGTTGACATGCTCACAGGGTCTGCTTCTGCTGTTTTGTTTTGTTCTGTGTAAGAAGTATTTGCAGTTTCTATCAAACCCAGGAAGATTTTCAACATTGCACTCCCTCTTTTTACAATAAAGAGCAATTGCAAGGAAACAGAGAAATAGTTCCACAAAGCTGACGTTTTTACTGCTGATCTGCTTCCATTCAGTTTGCATGTGTCTGTGCTGACCGGTGCAGGAAAGCAAATAAAGCTACAGTTAGCTATGTATCTGCCAGCTTCTTATTCTAATTTTTGTTCCACAGACACCAGAATGTAACTGCTGTGCTATTTAATGTGGAACAGAAAATTTGAGCATAAAACTAACTTCAGTTTCATGTAAAGTGATTTTCATTACCACTAAAATGTGGTGATTTGTAAAGACTTACATTTTGACCTTTTTTGTCGGTCTATTTAAACTTTGTTTCTTTCATACAAAAGCTTAGACCCTCCCTCTTTTTTGAGTGCAAAAGACTGAGAAATGTTTCCTTCAGGCATGTGGAAATAAGGAATTTTGAAATTTACAACGTTAGAACCTATTATAATTGATTATTCAGTTCAACGAGTTATAGTCAGCCCCTAAATAAAAATCGAAAGCCATTTTGATCAGCCCAAAAAATGTTGGTGAGCAGGTTTTACTGTTTATTTTCTACTCCTGGGTAAACAGTCCCTCTAGTCTTTTTGTGCAGTGGCCAAGCCTGGGGCTGTCACTAACTAACCCAACTCAGGCCAACAGAGGGAGGCACAAAAGTAGTTTTCTGTGATTAGGAGGCAATCGGTTACCTGTCCCCCTTTACTTGACCGCAGCTCACCATTTGTTCCCAGCTCTGTCTGGATTCTCTTTTCAAGAGTGTTATACAAACATAGCCAGTAATTTGGAAAAGCCCCACGAGTTTACTCCTGGGTGTCGCGCCTGCGCCAGACCTAAAATCTGTTTCTCAAAAAACAATCTTCCTGTTCATCACTCAGCCATTCTTTAACCTTCATATCAGTGGTTTCCTTTGTTTTCCATTCTTCCTTGTTGGGAAGCCATTTTGTTTTTTGCTTTTCCCTTTTGCTGTCTTAACCATGAGCCAGTCAGCCTCCTCCTGAAGAAGTTGGTTTCTCCGTTAAGTGAAATGGTGTAGTGAGTTTACACGGGACCTCTGTTATTGGGGTCAGCAGTTTGTATCTTGCTCAGCGTCCAACTTGTGTTTATTATATTTAACCCCATGAAACCTCAAGCAGTTCTGCATTTGTGTTCATCTTTTCCCCTTCTCTCAGTTGGAGACTCACTTGGTTCAAACAGGGCTCCAATGCCCCAGTTCATTTCCACTTTAGAGTCCAAGTTACAAGTCCAAACCAAATATACAACTACCAGAGCTAGAGCACGTGAAGACTGGTAGCTCTGACCTCCTTTTTCTGACACTGGAATCCTCCATCATCTGAATGACCTCTGGGTCCTTTGATGTTGGAGGAGCAGATTGTGGCTTCCTTAAACTGAAGACCATTAATTCAGAGTACACTCTAGCAAGAGTCTGACCTGCTAGGAGGCTCCTGAACAAACTCTTTGTCCCAACCACTTCCAAAGCTCAGGGGGGGCAGAGGGGTCACTTGCACCCTGGAAATTCTGTGAAGGCAAATTTGGTGGCCCAATATGGGCTAAAATGTATGGGTCCATCTGCCAGGACTGGCACTTGGAACGAAGAGCTAAGATCATGATGAGCTGGCTTACTTCTCTCCCTGCTGATTCCCTCAAACCGTGGTCCCACATCTCCATCACAGGGCTGCCCAAATCCCAGTTTAACATGGTGATTTGGTCATGGTCAATCATTTCTACAAGGCCTGCAAATTCATGTGCATAAGCTCCTATCAGCCAAGGAGACAGGCATGCTGTTACTGTAGCATGCGGTCAAGGTCCTGCCCACTGATCTGGTATGAAATGGAGGCCTACAGTTTTCCTGCCAATTTTGAAAGACCTTCTGCCAGCTACTAGAAGCATCAGTTAGTCTGCTGCTGGGCTGCACCCCCAATTTAATGGCCAGACTGAAAAGGTTAAGAAAGACTTTGGAAGGATCCTCAAATGTCTGGCCTCGTCCACCCATGATTTTGGGCTGCTCTTTGCAGAATTTACCTATAACACTCATATTTGGATGCTAGTTTGAGTGTTCTCATTTTCCCAGAGCTGGTCCCGGGAGTAGAACAATTTGTCCGACAGTGCTGTTGAGTGTAGCAGAAGGTCTGAACCACAAATGGTCCAGAAATGGGCCACAGACCTGAAACAACAACGGGGTGCAACAATGGGTCAGCCAAGGACCTTCTACTCCTGGTTAAATGATGAAAATTTGTATGTGGAATTGTTTAAGTTTAAGTAAGACACCAGGGGTCATCCTGGTGGCTTACTGCCTGCTTTCCCCACACTCTATGTGAATTATGCTTTCCATTCATCACTTCTAAAACACATCTAATACCCTTTCTCTGGTCTCGGTGCATCTAGCCCTGCCTTCTCGAATAATGCTAGATCAGCTGTAGCACCCAGGGCCTGGTGGACTGGGACAGTTATGGTCTGGAAGAACACTGCCTGTCACACCCTGGACCCTGAGCTAATCTAGGCCTTCAGGAGAGACTGTGCTGCATGATTTGAAATGTGCCATTGCTCAAAATAGGGCAGTCATGTCATGGCCCAGCCTGGCCTGGGTCACCGGCTGGGCCAACTCAGGCCAGTGGACGAAGTGATTAGGGACTGATTGGTTACACCTGTGTTACCATTTTGTTCCCTGCACAGTCTTAGGGTTCTTTTTTCAAGAGTGTTATACAAACCTGGCTAGTAATTCGGTAAAGGCCCTTAAGTTTACTGCTAGGTCTCCCTACTCTCAAGCTTCTCTAACTACTTCTCATGGTTTTTCTGGTACAGTAATTGAATAAAATAAAAGCACTAAGAGTAGCCATTCTTAACTCTCTTTACTAGTGTTCCCCTTCCTATGTTGGGTTTCTTTTGTTTCCTTTACATTTGTTTTTTTTTGTTTACTTATTTCCCCACTTTTTCTTTACTGGGGAGCCATTTTGGTTTTTGGGTTTTGGTTTTGCTCTTTTAATCTTGAACCAGTAAGCCGTCACTTGACCACCTTTGTTTCTCCTCCAACTCCCCCATTAAGCCCCACATAATGACTTCACACTGGACATTTGTTCCTGAGGTTGGTGGTTATATCCTTTTCTAGGTCCAACTTGAGTTTATTTTTACTCTGAGTTGGGAGTTCTCTTGGTTCACACTGGTCTCCCATTCATGGAGCCCCCAGTTCAATTCCACTGACTGAGTCACCACTTAGAATTTTGTGTATTCAATGTGTTTTTTTTAATACTAATACACTGTACCAAAATAATGTTTCTAAATTGTGGTGAAATGTGATATTTCATGGGTCCTAATTAAACAGCGACTCGCTTTACAGCGACTCGCTTTAGTCCATCGTCCACCACACATCAAAATGCCAGCAGTGCATATAGATGGTGTGGTGTGTATGTTGTGGGGCACTGAGTGTTGTACAGCACCTTGGTAATGAGCTAGGAGAGTGTGACCCTGCTGCAGTCAGATCAATTTCCCATCTCTGAGCCCCCAAGCGCTCTTGGCTGCTCTCAGAATGAGAGGGGGCTGGAAGGGCAGGGAGGGTAAGGGTGCACCAGGGGCTCTGATCCAGTAGGGCGGTACAGAGACGTGACAGACAGCTTCAGTTAGCCCCCTCTGGTCCAGCCCTGTCCCGTCTCCCACAGTAATGGCAACATTCCATAAATGAGTAATGACATCGTGGTCCTGCGGCATGACAGGTCAATGATCACCTCAGCTGCAGCATTCCGGCACACGGGGGAGGCTGGAGGGACAAGGGGCTAGAGAGGGGATTTGCGAGGGAAAAGTGTGAATGAGCGAGGGATGAGCGCTGGCTTAAGGTAACAGAGGAGGCCCTCGTTCACTGATGCTATAAAAACAAAATATAGGTCAGGCAGCCCGAGTTGCACTGAGACATGGCAAGAACTGCCGAGAGGAAATTAGGCCACTAAAGTGTATTATAAATTGCGCATGGGATTATTTAAGACGGTGGCATTCAGGCTTGAGCAGTTGAGTGTACTGATGTGCTCGGGTGTCACCACATCACCACCCCAAGGTGCATCTGTAATAGAAGCACTGAAGGAAGCTCTTCAGAAAAACTTGCGCTTCCACCTTTTTAAAGTGGATTGTCAGGATTCCCATTCTTTTAAACTGGAATATCAACATTTCCACTCTAAAAAATGTGTTACCAGTATGGTAACTGGTAACTGGAAAATCACTGTTGTTTTTTTCTCTGTTTACAACTAGAATATTGGTGTCTGTATGACCTCCACCTGTCCCCTTTAAACTGGAATATCATACTTAGTTTATGTCTCAATACAGGCTGGATTTCTGTGGTTGGGTTACGGATGGGGCTTAGAGTGCTGCATTTGTACCGCTGGGAAGCTTCACTGATGTTTAATGCATGGACCCATGCATGTACTAAAGAGAACTCTCTCTCTGCCTGTCTCTCTTTCTTTCTCTCTCTCTTTTTCTCTCTCTCTCTCTCTCTCTCTCTCTCTCTCTCTCTCACTCTCTCTCTCTCGTTCTCTCTGCGCCTGGCCTTGGCACTGGAGCGAGCAG
>JBBIGA010000001.1:44743792-44767996 GCA_037576975.1 Alestes dentex | reverse complement strand
TATATATATATATATATATAGAGATACACACACACATATACAGTACTGTGCAAAAGTATTGAGCCATTCCTCCTTTCTTCATATTTTGCTTCCAAAGATCCAGACTTTCTTGTATTTTAATGTAATCTTGAGGAACAGTTCTCCAGGCTTCCTGAAGTTCTCTCTTTTTCAGTCCAGTCCCTGAACCTGATCGGTTTCAGAGGAATGATTTTTGTTTGTTAAGCCACACAGTGAACAACATGTTTATCTTCAACTGGCAGTGAATGGAACCACAAAAAATCACTAAAATGGAAGTCATGATATGGCACATGAATATCAAATATAGTTACATGTAGGTACTATACAAGTGTATATATATGTGTGTGTGTGTGTGTGTGTGTGTGTGTGTGTGTGTCTGTGTGTGTGTCTGTGTGTGTGTGTGCGCACGTCAGTTAAGGTGGCTTGTGGGCCTGTTTGAGTGGAAAAGAAATGTGTCACGCTTTCCAGACTAAATGAGATTTGCATGCAGATTTGAATTTATAATCACATGTATATTTTTATATGTTTCAGAAAATGAAACTGGAGGAGGAGTGGTGAACTCTTGGTGGGGGTTCTAATCTAACGTCTACCACCGTGGGCTGAGGATCAACACCAGGTCTGGACCAAAGAGCAAGCAAACCTGCAAGCATATCAGGTACCATTATCCTACAAGGACCTCTCTCGCTCTCTCTCTCTCTCTCTCTCTCTCTCTCTCTCTCTCTCTGTCTCTTTCTCTCTCTCTCTCTCACCCTTTCTCTCTTTCACGCTCCCCACACACTCTCATTATACTTGCTATGCTATATATGTATATAGATGTGAGTGTGTGTATGTGTGTGTGTGTGTGTGTGTATGTGCGTATGTGTTTGTGTGTGTAATAACATGGAATGGAATGGAATGAAGAAATAAATCCATTAATAAACCTCTCCATTTGAAGAATGATGTGTGTTTTTAGTGTGAGGAATAGTTCTTCGAGAAAGGTCTCCTAGGACTGTATCACTGAAAAACTACCCGATCAGCTGATCTGTTTGTTGCTGCTTTATGATTGTATACCGATAATAGCTTGTAATGAGACAAATGTCTTGGGAAATTATTAGACTAAATCCTCATGCAGTATTCCTGTGGGAATTTTAAATGGACCTTATTATCTTAATTAATTCTTAAAAAGGAGAGGTTAAATTTTAGTGACTCCCCTCCTTTTGAATATTTACTATCCCTCTACATTGTGATTATGCATCAGACATCTTAAAATTCTCAAAAAGCCTTTAGTTAGAAATCTGTTATCTCCATATGCTGTACATTCTATGTATCACAGAAGGACATATATTATGTTTCCTTAACAAGGGTGAATATTTGTTTGTTCAGTTTATTGTAAAAATATTATAAAAGATGTAACTGGTAAATGCTATGCATCTATCATTTATACAAAATGTAATTCGCAAAGTTACAGTCGGTTTTACAGACCCTGATAAACTTCTTAAACTATAGGTTTAGTTATTAAATCCAAATGACAAGAGAATACAAACTGGCTGTGTAAGTAAAATACATTTATAATAAAAGCTTAGACCCACTTGTGTAGTTATTTTGTAAAAAATACAGGCTTTGTTGATGTTTAATCTGACATATTTCAACATGTTTGGTTGCTGGGGCTGAGGATAATTTTCTCAGCAAATATGCCCGCATTTGATGACCCTACTGACATTGTGGTTTTGCAATTGGACCCCGGCGGCTCTCATGACATCCTTTGTAGTCACAGATCCACATAACATCCCTCTGTCTCTGTGTAACAACAGTGGGCATAGTGGACCTTCAACCTCTCACTGAGCTCAGGAAGGTAAAGGGACCTTTCCTGTCCCGTTTTCTTATGTAACCAGACTCGCTTACCGTCCCCAGCCTCAATGTGTGCTACTGCCGGTGCCTTGATAGTAAATGTCAGTGGCTGAATGGCGCATCAGGAGGGGTTTGAGCTAGATAATTCCTCACTCTCCTTACATATCCGTCAGAAGGGTTCTCTCAAGTTGTCATGGCAATGCCAGTTGTACACAAAGTGAAAGGGATCCGTCACGACAGGATCCCCCTACTGATTGAGCAACTAATAAGATTAACTGGATGTCGTTAGCTGTGATCCTTTTATTTTGATCCGTCTGAAACATTTATGGACCTCATTAAACTAACAGACTTTTCAGCGTTCGGGTGAAGGTTTAAGTGACAGGTAGACAAATGCTAGTTCACAGTTTGTGTGATTGTCAAAGACTGACTGCATGAATATTTAGCAACACCTGGGAGTGTTCCTAAAAATGCGATTCTTAGCATTAGCACTGAAATGCATGTATTCATTAAACAAGCTGGCCAACTTTACCCGCAAAAATGACCAGGCCATTTGCATGCATTTGCAAAAAAGCAAATTAAAACTATTTTCGATATCTGTTTAACCTCCATGGACATCCATTAGTTTATATGGCATGTGTTATTTATGCCGCGTGCAGCGTTGTGCAGTGTTATAATGGAAGTGAACGGCTTTTAGTGTTTAATGAGTTCAGTAGTTTTGTTTGGAGGACGCCGGTGCTTTTTGGGAGGTCTTTGAATTGAAAACGCTATTAAACTATTAGCACCACCTTTGTGTTAGCAGTTGTATACATGTACTCAGTCCTGTGTGTTGTTTCAATGTGTGTAAACAGATGGATATATTTGTGACATTAACATAGCAATCATGTCTCTCCAGATGGAGGTGGATGTAGCAGATGAGAAGCGCCACCGCACTCGCTCAAAAGGTATTCTAGCACATCCTTTGTTGATATTACCACATATTAGCACTACTGCAATATGGAAATATTGTTTTGCTGTACTATTAGTAACACTAATACTGTAATTAATTACATTTCCATTTAATATACGTTCTTTATTAATGGGTTCATGCCTGCAATTCAGACTTTTAAAATTTGTTTCTGTGTAAAAAATACTAAAAACATGGCAAAAATGTTTTTACTGACCCGCCCGGCCGGGTGACTGATTGACTGATTGACTCCCTAACATATTCCTCTCATACTTTCCCAACAACCTTCAATGGGAGGTAGTCAGCATACCCGTGTGACGCAACATGCTGAAGTGTTAATGTTAACACTCAATGCTGTAAATGAGCTCTTCCGTACGCTGCATCCTGCTAATTGGGTGTCCAGCGCTTGCATTTATGCTGGCTATATTTAAATACATTATTAGAAATGATCTCTAATTACTGCTGTCACTACCTCACTTCATTGTCACATCACTATAGTGCTCATTTATAGTAGTACTTCTGCCATGCCCGTGTAGTCTGTTGTATATTGTACTTTATTATATGTTGCTATTTGTTACACCAGGGGCCTTGGAGAATCGATGTCTCATCTCAGCTGTACACAGCTGCTGAGGACAAGAAAGTAACCTTGAACCTCAAAATAACAGAAGAAAGTAGAAACACATTAATTGGAACGTGTCATATATTTAACAACAGCAGTGAACAAATAATGAGTGAAAGCACAAAAGTACTTGTACTTGAGTACAGTGAAAACTGCTTCTTGAGTACAGGAAGAACTTCTACTTCAGCTCTGGCTGTATCTGACTTTAGTTCAGTTGTTTTTCCATTATCCTGCTCTATTAGCTTATGTAGCTATTTTTACTGTCTGATTGATTATATTATCACCAAACACCAAACGCCTATCCCTAATTTATAATTATCAGTTAAAGTAACATTTATTTACTGTAACGTAAGCTGCATCAGAAGCTGTAATGCTAGTGATTTTAACAGAGATGCTAGCAGCTAGAGAACATGTTTTTGTTTTTCGAGAGAAAATGCATATTCTGCTTGACTCTGCACATAACTGCGAGTAACTGCAGATGTTTGTGTGAATTATCACTTCGTGTTTGACAAGCTAATGTCACCTCATTCCAAAGTGATAATGGTAGCACTGTTAGCTTGAGTTCTAGCAGCTCTTGCTCTTATCTCTCTCTCAAGAGAAAATGTACTCGACTCTACACATGATACTGAGAAACTGTAGAAGTTTGAGTGTATGTGCAAATAGAAATCATCTTGAGGTCTGATACATATGTTGCTATGCTAATAATAGTTATAATTATAATTAAATATTATAAATAAGACCCAAATCAAGCTAGTTTAATCTCCGTTCATGGATTAGTTCAGGACAAAGCAGTAGACAAATAAATGGAGAAAACAGCTCCTTTTCCAGCACTGGATTAGAGAATTTCTGGGGACCTTTAAATTGGCTGACAAAAACTAAATACTGCACTGTACTACTACTACTACTGATAATAATAATAATAATAATAATAATAATAATAATAATAATAATAATAATAATAATAACAATAATAATAATAATAGTAATATTGATTATGGTGATGATGATGGTAATAATGAGATTTTTGTCATTATCATTAATATGATTATTATTATTAGTAACATTTATTTACTGTAACGTAAGCTGCATCAGAAGTTGTAATGCTAGTGATTTTAACAGAGATGCTAGAAGCTAGAGAACTAGCTGCTGGCATCTCTGTTAAAATAAAAAAAAAATCTCTGTAAAAACATCTCTGTAAAATAAAAAAAAAACATCTTTATTTCCAACTCTCCATCTTTATTTCCAACTCTCTTTAAGTAACAACATTAACAGTCACAAATAGAAATTTACAATATGTGCAAAGGCATTGAATTAAAATAAGTGTAATGCTGAAGTCAAGCTAGCTGCCTAATGTTACACTTGTGAAAAGATGTCACTTTGCAAAGTAATTTTAAAAATAGCTATAGACGATCCAAAATATATTCTGTGTCTTGCAGCTGATGGTGGTCAGGTAAAACTACTCATGAATTGTCTTGTTTCTCTCTGTAAAAGAATCAAAGTGAACTTTTAATCAAATTAAAATCACAATAAACTATCTACAGACTTCTCCACTGGATTCACTGAGGTACACGTGAGATGTAATTAAAACTGCATTACACCATGTTTTTGTTACTGGCAATCATTGTGACAAATGTAAGTGTTTAATATATTTCTTTCTATCCCTTGTTGGAGAAGTAACTCTCATCTGTGTTTCTCTCTCCTTCTTTCTCCTGTCTGTTTGCACTCTTGCCTTTTTCTCGATCACAGTGCCCTTGGAACCAGCGATACAAGAGCTATTCAGGTCAGTATGCTTGAAAGCTGTGGCCGATGTGCTGACCCCAAGTTTTTCGCCCATTACTGAAGATGAGGCCTTGTCCATTCATGGCATAAATGCACCACAGCCATACTGAAATCACTGCTCCTCTGCTGTGCCCCCTTTAGCCCCTACTCTTCTCTCTTTCATCTGCAAGCGGGCCTGGAAAAAACATCCTCTTACGCTGTTACAGCTAGGCTTTCTCAGAAGCTCATATGGTGAAAAAAGGAACATTTTTCCAAAAGGCACTGCACACAAAACAACAGCGCTTTCCAAATGGGGTTTACAATATAATGCGCCTGATTCCGCCTGATTTTGAATTCTGATTTGAAGATTTGATTTGATTTCCAATGTTATGTGTTAAATGTGCATTAATTCTATGCTACACAGATTAGATTGGTACAAAATATACTTTGTTTTAAAACAAAACATCCTGTCTTTGTGCAAAATAGGGACCTAATATAAGAATTAAGCAGTTTAAATTTACTGATCAGTAAAGTTTCTGAGTCATGTATTGGGCCACTAATAAACAACAAAAACATGATAAACAGTAAACTTTAAAAAAATGTAAAATTAAAAAAAAAAACATGTAGAATATACATCTTTATTTCCAACTCTCCGTCTTTATTTCCAACTCTCTTTAAGTAACAACATTAACAGTCACAAATTAGAAATTTACAATATGTGCAAAGGCATTGAATTAAAATAAAATTAAAATAATTTTAGTGTGGGTGGGTTTATGGCATAACTTTAGTCTGATAGATGCGTCCAGGTGGCAAGTTCTGATCAATGGCAGTGATTTCTACACAAAAGAAGAATATGAGAGACTCTTGGCAGATTCATTTTGAATAGTATTATTATTTTTTCTGTTTATATTTCTATGCTGTATCGTTGCACCCTTTATTCTGAAAAATGAACTTTCTTCACAATGAGTATGAGGCTAGGGTGTTGGAGGGTGCTTTTCCCGACAAAACATTCTTGCTTTGTACTTCTGGTGTAACATAACACACAAACAGTGATGTGGTGATGAATTCATATGAGTGAACATGATGAG
Organism: Alestes dentex; assembly: GCA_037576975.1. Lineage (NCBI taxonomy): Eukaryota > Metazoa > Chordata > Actinopteri > Characiformes > Alestidae > Alestes > Alestes dentex. The sequence goes on along the minus strand of JBBIGA010000001.1, from coordinate 44,761,743 downwards.
TGTGCACCCAAATGGCCCTGCTTGCTCTAGTAAATACAGGGCTGTTGCCTTTTTTGCTGATATGGAGCTCTGAGCAGTATGTATTATATTTCACAACATGCAACTTAACAATTCTGTTTGTGAGAGTGTGATTAGTGAAAGTCTTTGACAAAGGTTAAGTTGGTAATAGAAGTGAAGTGCAGTTTGTCTTTTTCCGAGACTCTGCGCCCATTGAGGCAAGAGCATTGTAGTTTGGAGAGATGAAACAGCATTGGGAGAACAAACAGGCCCACAGCAAATAAGTTCTGACCTACTGTAAATACAAGGAAAGATCATAGGGGTGATGAAAAGGAATATTTCAGCGGCTGGCGGGGAACGTCTTCCTATCATTGCAGGCACAAAGGCTCCAAATAATTTGCAGCTCACTGAAGTTATGTCAATGTGTTAACCTTTTTAATGATGCTGTATTTCTGGACTTATTCTGTGATATGTAGCTTTTATACTTGGTAGGTTTTTTGTGTTTGTTCTGTATCACACAGCGAACTGTTCCTTTTACACAAAATGATAAAATAAAAAAAAATTATAGATTCTAGATTTACGTTTGCAGATAGAAATCTATACATATTATTGCAGTACAACTCCAGGTGTATTATAATAGAATACTAGATGTATACTACGTATACTTAAAGTAGCATACTAGATTTATTCTTGCAGTAGAATTCTAGATGCATATCTGCAATAGAATTGCAGATTCTAGATTTGTGCTTGGAGTAAAAATCTAGATGTATGCTTAAAGTAGTAATCTAGATACATTCTTGAAATATAATTCTAGAGTCTAGTGTGCAGTAGAATTCTAGATGTATGCTTTGAGTTGAAATCTAGACATTTTTGTAGTTGGAATTCTAGCTGTATTCAAGCAGCAGAATTCAAAATTTATGCTTGGAGTAGACATTTAGATTTATGCTTGGAGTAGATGACTAGACATACTGTTGCAGTAGAATTCTAGATGTTAGACTTGTACTTTCAGTAGAATTCTAGACACAGCTGCAGTCAAAGGGGCTGCCTCCTTGCTTTTGTCTTTGTTAGAGTGAACCAGAAATCAAGCCTTTATGGGTGCAGAGTGATTGTGAAAGGGACTAGTCTGAGAATGGTAACTAGTTTGTTTTCGTGCTACTATGAACAAAAAGCATAAAGACCAAGGAGCACTTCTAGTTTTCAGAGGGTCGATGATGGCCATGTGGTTTTCTATTGGCTCTCATTTTCTATTGGTTCTGAGGTTCACAAATTAGTTCACCTAGAAGGAATGAAATTAACAGCAATTTTTAACTTTTCATTTAAACATGTGGGGTGGATTTCTTATATTACTAATAAAACACAGTCTTTCAGGCAAGATGCTCATAAGTGCGAATTTTTCTATGCATCCAACAACACAGAAAGGGAAAAGCACGGCCGAATGAATCTGGAACGCCTGTTTGCCCCCTGTAGACGCATGACTCAGTGCCTTCCAATACGTTGTCAAAATTCTGCTCTTCTTTCCGCTTGATTCTGCTGCCTGAAGATAGCAATTAATCAGGTGATCGATATGAAGGCTATCTGCAGGAGAAGGCATCCATAATGCCGATAATGTGTGATCGATGGCGGCCTCTCTCGAGGCGAGATAGTTGTCGAGACAAATACTGTTTGACTTTGCGCTGGGATCTGCACTGAGCAGATATGAAACTGCAATAGTGCAGATAGCTGGAATTACAGCGAAATGATTAACCCTTTATATGTGTCCGTGCACATACACACATTCATCACTCAGAAATAATGCAGGATCTGTGAATACTCTCGCATATGTTTTGCAGTGATTAAAAAAGGTGTAATACGCAGACCTTTGGGGATGCAACAAGCAAAAGCACACACACACACACACACACATACACACACACACACACTCACTCACACACACTCCACACAACTTAGTCTCCACACCCAACCTGCGTTTCTCTCTGTTTTAGCTGCCCAGCACCACATTGTGACGGAAGCGGTCACATCAGTGGGAAATATGCAAGACATCAAAGGTAAAGAGCCTCCTTTTCTCATTACAGTCCTGATCAATGAAGCGTCCTCGCACGCTGCACACTCTGAGTCCAAAGCTTACACCGTTCAATCCCGTATTTGGTTCTAGCTGTCATTGTTCAATACGCTCCCACCAAATCTACTCATTTCCTATAAGCCACGGCTTTTAAATGAAGCTCGTTTCTTTTCACCGTGCCCTGAGCGCATCTCGGAGATATTACCAGTGCTTCATTTCTGCCTGTCTTTACAGCTTTGAAGCCTCACCCACTGAGAAAATATACATTTTTCTCCATGTTAACCTATGCTTGGCTTTATGATGCAAAAAAGTTTTGAGGCAGTTCAGCTGCATATTTCTGTATAATTTGCATATTAATGTTCAGACGTGCTTTTCAGTTTTTCTGCAGAACGGCACTGTGTTCTCTGCATTAACCAGCTGTTTGGGTGAATATGCAAATCCAGCAGTCTGCGTTCAGCGTTCGAATCTTTGAGCTCGGGCAGATGACCTATAGGCAGATCCTTCCCTGTCTACACACAAATAGCAAGTGGTAAATGTTTAGCATGCAAGTTGCCTGATTACTGAGGGAAAACAGGGAATGACTGATTATTGTGGTTGTATCAGTATCAGTTTTAGAAGATTTAAAATTCCAAAAACCAGCATCAGCTTACAAACAGACAGACCGCTTCACTAGGTACACCTTTCATTTGGCAGACGCTTTTATCCAAAGCATCTTACAGTATGAGGAAACCTTTAATGTCCATCAAAACTGACCACAGAGATGCACTTTTGTTTACAGTTACTGACTGTAGTCCATGTGTTTCACTGCATCATTTGTCAGCCTTATTTACCCCCTTCATCAGTGGTCAGGACACCACAGGACCACCAGTGAGCAGAATACATCTGGGTAGTGAACCGTTCTCAGAGTGACACTGACATGGTAGTGGCATGTTAGTTTGTGTGTGTGTGTGTGTGTGCATGTGTGTGTGTGTGTGTGATCCACTGCAGTGCTGCTAGAGCTGGAGTTTTATTTTTACCCTTCAAGGCCGTTGGAAAAATGTGGCTATTATTTCCCATTTAATCTGTTCTTCTTTGTTAATTACTTGATTTCTCAATTATGTTGTAGCATTCATTCAATATTTGAAGGATATAATCTGATAAGATGATCATTTGTAGATTTTTTTGTTTGTTTGTTTATGCCACTAATTATCGTTTTATTTATTTATTTCTTTTTGAAAGAAGCCTTGGGCATCTCATACACAGTGATAGAAAAATGCAGTGGTAGAAAGCTGCAGTTTACATGCTGGTACGTGTCGATCCAACATGGACATGCAGGCGCACCAACAACTCTGGGGACAGATTTAAAAAGATTAAAGGGGCCGCCGCCAAATTCTCAAAATGGATTGCTGGCGAGACGCTCAGTTCAGTGGAAAAAAATGGAAAAGCCCGGATCAAATGGGTATTTTCTTACCTCTCACTTTAGTCAAAACTTATGAATGACACAAATATAGTTTTCATCAAAATGAACATAATTAGTCTTTGATCTGCTAAGTAATTGCAAACAAGCCTTTTGTATTATAAAAGCAAGAAATCCACCCATTTTTTTCATGAGGAGTATATAAATCACAACGAGTGCCACTCTCAGTACCAACTGCTTGAAGAGAGACTGCAAGCTCCTGCAGAATTCATGTAATTAATGTCACAGGGCTGATCTCACAGTATTAAACGTAAGGCAATGATTTAGCTTAATACTGACTCCTTTACGGTGAACCGATCGTTTTTTGAATGCAGAATTTGCTCTGGGCCTCACACAGCCTTCTGCAAATGTCCTTGTCATCAGCAAAAGCGATGCAGGGAATCAAATCCTCAGTATTATCACCATTTTGATTGTCACTGTACCTTTGATGGACAGCCAGGCTCTCAGCCGTATTGATTTCCATCTTTGAGCGGAGGGAGAGTGAGCGAGCGAGGGAGAATGAGGCAGAAAAGAAGCAAGGGAAGAGATAGCATTGCTGCGCACTTCTTCACTCTGTCCCTCTCTCTAAGATTCGGGCTCCACCACCCACCGTTTGCCAGATAATTAAAGATAAATAAAACAAACATTCAATCCATCATAGCCAGTCTCTCCCCTCTCTTTCTCTCTCTCTCTCTCTCTCTCTGTCTCTCTCTCTCTCTCTCTCTCTTTCTCATTCGCTCTTCTCATTCGCTCATTCACGGTCGAGCTAATTTCGTGCCGTAGTCCTCATTTGCATGCTTATCAAAGTGTTTTGACTATCCGACAGAAGCTGCAGTATGAAGGTGGGATCATTAATATGTTAATTAGTCCTTTTGACACTTTTCACTTGGGTACGTGTGTGATATCCTCCTCATCCATGACTTCATTCACATGCTCGCCAAATGGGCGCGCTTCCCCCCAAATGCCATTAGCTACTCTATTCTGGCCATACAAACAGGCAGGAGATATTTACAATAGAGTACAGAGGCAAGTGGCATCTCTATTCACATGAAGAGCCCTGTAGTGGCCCTATTCCTCACGAGCACTTCAGACAGAACTTGCAGCGCTGTTGCTTCTCCCTGGAGTAAAAACACAGAGGAGCCTCTGCTGGGCCTCATGTTTCCTGGCCTAAGTGCTGTTTTGTATTACCCTGTCTTTCTGCAGTTCCAGGCAATAGCTAAACTTTTCTCAAGCAGTGACAAGCAATGACGATAAGAGAGACAGTAATAAGCACCTTCAGAGTAGTCCAGGAGGAGGCCTCGTTAAGCAGAACTGTTTTTTACAGCTTTGAACTTTTAAACGATAATGACATTCGACAGTATTCAGGTCAGGCCCGGCGTCTGTAGTTGCGCATCACTCTTCGGTCGACGTCATGACCTTATTAGGCCAGCCAGGTCTAAAAATGAATGTGGCAAACAAAAATGTTCCAAACATATGATACAATTTGTTGTAGCCCAGGCCCCCATCCGTATCTTCTGAAATACAAGATTGGTTAGTGGCTGAAATACATATTATTACAAAATATAAGTAACAGATTTGACAAACCATATATATAGATGTGTGTGTGTGTGTGTGTGTGTGTGTAAATGCATTTACAAATCATTTACTGTAAACCATCAAAGTAAAGTGTTCTCAAAGGATACAAAAAATAAACGTCTGAAACTTTGACAGAAACCCCATGTAACCGCCGTTCTGGTTCTGAGCTGACTGTGCACTCAGGTCATTTGCTCAGCTGCAGTCCACCCACTCAGGGCCGCGCTTAATAATTACTTTCACCCGGGGCCCAATTTACTCCGGGCTACATGATTGACAAATTCTCTCTCCTGTACCTGGTGGTCAACACGCCCCTCTGAGCTGGCAGTGGAATTACAGCAGCCGCTGGAGACAAATTACACCTCTGATAGACCTTTAGCTCAGTACGAGAGGAACAAGGAGATGATGAATGACAAACATATCTAAAAGGAGAGGAGGGGAGGAGGGGGAGGAGAGGAGAGGCGCAGGTAGGCCCCGGCAGCTCGGTGATTATGAGGGGGATTAGTTACGCCCCGCTCGATCCCCACTCTCACTTCTGCACCTACACAATAATAATACCAGCATCGGGTAACCGTAATGAAACCACACCAGAACCGAAGAATTATGAGGATATAATTTCAGCCTTAAAACTTAAACACATGGGTCCTTCATCAATCATCTGTACATATATCTAACTTTCAAGATGTATTTTGATATTTTTTGTCACTTATTTAAAAACAACCCCTGAAGATTATGAACACAAGGCTAGCTAGTTTGAACACTACAGGATTTTACATGTTTTTTTGGATGAAAAAAAACAAACAGATTATTTAACACCGTTGTACCTCCACACCAAATCAGATGGTTACTATTTTTATTTTAACACACTAGAAACTTGTAAAGTAGATGATGGCACAGAAGAAATTAATTCCTTGAGTAGTATAAATTAATAAATAATTTATCTTTATAGCTGATCAGCTAAAAGTCACCCCCTGTTGTATACAAAGATCAGGCATAAACAGACGTGGATGCCTGAAATTAAACAGGAACAGTAAACAGGCTGAGGTTGGTGATTGTACAGTAACTGTGCTGAGGCACTCACCTTCATTTTCAGTCACAGCCTCAGCTATGATGAGCTGTTCTGCTTCTATTTGTCTGGACTGCGGCAACGACAAACGGGGCTCTGATTGGTCAGTTTCATTTTTAACACCTATGTATAAAGAAACTAAAGCATCAGTCTGAGGCATCTCTGTCAGTTCTCAGACCTGATATGAAAGAAGCCATGTGTTGACATACATTTTGTAAAGCTGGACATGAAAAAGCCTTTATTCAGACATCAGTAAATGAATTTGAGTTGTAATTTTTTTGGATGATATTATTTTATTCACCTTTTTGCGAACCTTCATTAGCAGCTTGAGCTCATTGTCCAATCACCGCTGTCTCTGGCCTGGACATGACAACAACCAGGACAACAGATTGACTGTGTCCGAGCAGATACAACTTTCTGACTTCAAAATGATCAGTTTTTTATCTGCTTTGTCATGTGTGGTACTAGCATTTGCAAAAGGAGCTCAAACTGGATTATAAACATCTGAGCCATGTGTTCATGAGGTTTCAGCTCCTGAAAGAGGATTTTTTTTTTACCATAATGGAAAGTAGCTTGTCTGATGTTACCAATGGCCCATTTGGATGCCCATGTCTTTGTGCACTTGGAGATGATAAATGGATACCATGTATAGTTTTGATTTGAAACAACTGTGAATATTTTGTTTTTTCATGTAATGATATAATATATGGTGTGAAACAGACACATGCAAGACATAGTTTTCTGCTACTTATAATACATTTACAAGTTTGGCAATGAATAAGATACACCTTCTTGTCCTAATATGTTACATGCTGGTGATCAGTGTAGTTCGTTTTTTCATTGTTTACAGGCCACAGACACCTGTGAGTCTGTTATAGTGAAGAAATGTTTCACAAAAAACACAGATTTTTGTTTTTTCCTGCTACTTGTTTTTGTACCCTTCCCACTACTATGTGCTTGAGCCACAGGGCTTCAACTGAGGTTAAATGTGCTCGAGTCATTGTGTGAACTTGGGGCAGACAACATTTTAATACACATGGTGTGTAAGAAACAAAAGGCAGAACTGAGTAAGGCACAATTCATAGCCCTTACACTAGACTCATGACTGGTAAAGGGAGAATAAAAAAAAAATAGCTGGTGCTGAATGAAACTGATAATGCAAGAAACAGTGGTCATGCAGTGTATACGGCTGTATTTTGTAAAAGAGGCAACCTGTACCGGTTACATTTTTTCCAGACTGAACCATGACTCAAAAATGTAGGACCAACCCATAAGCGAGTGAACCGTGACACCCTTAAACCCTTAGACTGGCTGCTGCTCGAATGTGAGAAGAAATTCACAGGGTATTCATTCCAACTTAAAATTAACAACCCCGTCTTTTAGGGTCACATTTAATGAAGGATGCATTTAAGGGAATTCACCTTTGCATGGATGTTTTGACTGAGTAGCACATAAATACGCTTCCAAGATGGCATGGGGTTTTCTATTATACCGGAGCTGTCCAAGGAGGGGCCTAGCATGGGGCATTCCCGGCATCTCCAGAGTGACAGAGATGCAAAGTGTGACTCCCTTTGCACTGCTCCACAGGCCTAAATTGCACCTTGAATTCCACTGAATCTGACTAAGAGGGCACATAAGCATTGATACAGCACACAGGACCCACACTCATTATTCAGAGACAAACAGCTCAGACACAAATAGCAGTAACAACAACACCCATGGCATTGACAGTGAGCACACACATGGGGCGCATGCACACACACAATAACACACACACACACACACACACACACACACACACACAGCGGCAGTTCTGTGTGACAGCGATGTTTTGGGTGACATTTAGTTTCTGGGCTGCACAAGCTGCTCCATAAATGAGTCATGAGCAAATCTGTGAAGGCTGAATAATGCATGTGTTGAGAGGTAATTTGAAGTAGATTCACAATATCAACCCTCCTATAAAAATGAAATATATTATATGCTGTTGGGATATTCCAAAATATAAATAGAATGGATTGTAATAAAAATTTAAACGATATTAATTTTTTCATACTTCTACAGAAACACATTGTGCACAATGTACACAAATCCAGTATCCTGAATGAAAGCAGAGATGAAGTTGGTAAAATATTCCTCATGTAAAAGCGAGTGAAAATGTATCTTGTTATATTTTTTACATTTACATTCATGCATTTGGCAGACACTTTTATCCAGAGGGACTTACAATTTAAATCAGATTTACAGACGTAGGCGAGTGTAGCGTCAGGAGTCTTGCCCAGTGACTCTTATTGCTGCAGCGTGGCGTGCTTGCCTGGTAAGGGAAATTAAAACAGAGTTAAATAGCACGTATTTTTAAATGTATTTAAACCAAAAGGAAAAGTATTGCAACATGTTTTAAAAATCCAACTACTCTTAAATGTTTGGTTTCCAAACCTGGTCCTAGAGCAGCCTTGCTGATTTGAGCATTTTCCATGCTCTTACACATCCATTTCAACCTATGAAATGTTTATTTATTAGCTAATTAGTTGGATCAGATGAACGAGGAGCAGGGAGAACTCTAAAGTGTGCATGGAAGCTCCGGGACTGGGTGTTGGGAGCCACTAGTTTAGGAAATTTGATTTTCCAGCCAAACTCCTTGAATATTGTGGATCTGATATACCTGATATAATAATAACCTGGACAGTATTATGGCATTTCTTTCATTCTGAAGGCTTGTTAGAGGTAGTTAATAGTGGAAAGTGTGCATTGATTGGTTTGATTTATGTGTAAACTTTTTTTAAAGAATTAAATTATTTAATATATTATAGTTTTTACTTCACAGTATCTTATAGAAAGCGGTGAAGTAAAAATTTCCAAAATTGGAAATACTATATGTATATGTAATATATAAAGATGCATTTTCCACCACTTCTCCTATACTGTCTGAGATACAGAATATTGTAAGAGAGATAATTACTGAGGGGGAAAAACAGATTATTTGAAAAGTGTTAGATCAGTGAACCACTGGAAGCTCTCTGGAAAGGCCCCATTCTTATTACTGCCTGCAACCGCATGCAGAATTTGAGCAATTTTTTTAAATTCCCGAAGCCGGGGCCTCAGCCGCTGTCGTGAGAATGAGTTGATAAACCTCTTCAGCTAATAAGCGGAGCAGGGCGCACCACCTGCACTTTATTTGGAGCTGTGAATTTGCTGCATAGTTTTGGTTCCATTCAAGTCCATTCAGAACACGTCCTTCCAGCCTAGCCTTCAGTGATGCCCCTCCTGCTCGCTGTGAATCAGTGCTCCCACACGCCACCCGCCGCTTTCCTCCCCGCCCTGAAGAGTCCTAATTAAAACTGACGAGACTTAGCGAAGCCTCCACTTAATGCGTCAAACGGGAGGCGAGTCTCGACGTTTATTAAACGCCATCCATTCCAGACCCTTCTTTATTTGTAGGTGCCTCTTTTTATCTATGTATTTATTTACTTTTGTTTGTTTTCTTTTTTTTTCTGAGTGCAGGGTTACCGGTGCCAAGCTCTTGATTGCCGTGGCTGCAGCTGGGTTTGAATAATTGCCTGTCTTGGCAGGAGCGTGTTGGGGTGCTAAAGTCGAGTGCTTTCCTCCTGATGTATACCTCATTTGGATTCTGCTGACAGCCTCAGGGCTGTATTATTCATACCTTGACAGATAGCACTCACTAAAAGCGTTGGCACGCAGCCAGCCGGTCGGGCGGGCGGGCAAGCAGGCGGCCAGGCATTGGGGGTACGACAGCAGAACGCTGCACCGCTTGGGCTGCAGGGCAGAGAGAGAGAGACAGAGAGAAAGAGAGAGAGAGAGAGAGAGAGAGAGAGAGAGAGAGAGTGAAAGTGTGTGCTTCTGAATGAACCAAGAGCCAGCAGATCAGGCCATCAGCCCACTATGTCCCCAAACACTTAGCGAACATTAGCTATCTGAACATACAAGCTACTGAGCATGCTCATTCGAAAATAGTGATAGTTCGGCAGAATACAAAATGTACACAAATTTCTCCTCAGCTCAAATGTTGTCAGTCAGCCAAAGCATGTTGGGTGAATGAAATGAGCTTTTTATCAAGTTATGATGCTAATGTTGTCAGTAAGGACTCTTATTCCGTGCCTGTTAGCTCTGTGCAAACTGCTAGCCTAAATCATCACACACTTACCTCAACCCGCTTAGACTGATTATGTGGTGTCTGACACTGTAAGACATACTTCTGACAACAGATCTACAGAGCTACATTTGCAGGGTCTTCCATTTTCCTGGTCCATTAGTTCAGTATATACTGTTCAAAGATCAATGGCTGTTTGTTTTTTCTACACATTTTTGTTTTGTCTTATTATCATTTGATAGTCATAAAATACTCCATCCGGCAGATCCAGTCAAAGCATGGGAGCCAGCTTTAGGGACCCTCTCACACCATGCCTCAAATCAGAATGTTTGCAGTACGTTAGCGGCCTAATGTAACCTGTTACTATAGACTTTCAAAATATGACATTTTATATAGGAGCGCTGAAAAACTACAAATGCATGTCAAAGGCAACTGGGTGGCTGGCGTGTTCTTAAGAACTAACAGGAGTGTGAGGTGGCGTTATACAGCTATAGACCAATACAAGACCATAAACTCAAAACATCCTGAACGTACACAACAGAAACATGAAGTGACTGTTATGAGTTCTCGAACAAGTTCTTTTATTTATGAATTATTTATTCAAAATGGTTTTTGTTGGGTTTTTTTTCGGTAAATTTTTTTTTATTTAATTTTTTTTAACGTTTAATTTTTTTTTTCAATAACTGGTATTACTGTAGTTGGGTTTGTACTGAATAAGATGGTATAAAATGTACAGATACTGCACCACTATGTTACAATTAAAAATAACATGTCTGATGTAGTTTGAGATTTAGGTGCACGATTGATGTGGTGTAGACTCCCTTTACTACATGGTCCTGTTTCTGTTTTTTTTTTTTTTTTTATCAAATAAACAGTTGAGCTCCCTACTGTGACCTGAAATGTGTCAGGAAGGAACAGGATGCACACTTTGATGACATCAGATGGCAGTGGTAAAAAAGGGTAGGATAATAGGGTGTTGATCCAGGAACATGTTCTTCTTGAAGAAGTCACGCTCTCCATCCGTGCTCGGTCCCCTCAGAAGCCTATGGCTGGCCCCTGTCAAGTACTGCTGTGTGCACAGCCCGATAAGGTCACATTAATCACATCACAGCTCCCCCCTACCCCAACTCCAGCCCATCAAAAGAGCCCCCCCACATGCCATCAACTCCCCTCTGAGACAGGCTGCCACCACAACCCACATTTCCATATTTAATTGGAGGCTTAATTTGATTGAACGACTGCATGGTGGAAGCAAAATTGCGTAGGGAGGATCTATTAACAATAGACACTGGCAGAGTGGCGAGGGTCTAATCAAGTCCCATTGTCAGGCTCTCAGAACAGGGCACAAAAAAATCACATGATGGCGAGATCCAGCATTTAAATATTCTGATCACTGATTTGCACTCTTCTTTTGATTCGTTGAATCCTTTAAGACAAGCCCACACGCACTCTCTAAATCAGCGACCACTGTTTGTGCAAGTGTAACAGATTCTGCTCTTAATAAACGTGCGAAGCTTAAGGTTTCTTCACCTAAATGTTTAAAACGGAACCCATTTTACAGTGGTTTAACTTATTTTAACCTGTTTTAATGAAATCTGTTTTTGTCCATTGCTTCATTTTTACTCAAAAAAACCCTTAATTTTTGGATGTCAGCTAAACAGGTGGAGATCACGCAGTGTGGGTTATTATTATTATTCTGGTTTTGCTCCCAGAGGAGAGAGATGAAAGAGAAAGGCAGGGTGTGTGTGGAGAGAGTGCTTAGCGTGCCAGGCTGCTCGGGGAGGGTGTGCAGCTGCTGCAGGCCGCGAGCAGGCTGGGCACCGTGACCTCTGACCTCCTGGCCTTTAGCACGCCCAGGCTCCACCACGCCTGCCAACTGCAGTAAATCACTGTCCGGCCTGAAGACAATGAAGGGAGAGCTCTGTCCATCCAGAGCAGCAGCAAAACTCTGGAATGGAATTCAGTAAATGCCAGCTGACAAAGTAATGAAAATCTGAAGCTGTGGTAGACGTTTCTTTAATATGGCAAAACTATTTTTGCTCTGTTAGCTGTAGATGGCCTGTCTGTTGATAATCTTGTTCATGAAGGCCTTTTCTTGTTATTTATCTCCATAAAGACATTCTTTTCTTCCTCTCTGGGTCGACCTGTGGAGGATGGGTTCCCCTTTTGAGTCTTGGTTCCTCTCGAGGTTTCTTCCTCCAGCTGAGGGGGTTTTTCCACGCCTCTGTCGCCTTTGGATTACTCACTAGGATCTCGGACCTGGGCTCTGTAAAGCGGCTTTGTGGCAACTTGGGTGTAAAAAGCACTATATAAATAAAATTGAATTGAATTGAAGATTTTCATGTGATAATGACGTGAAAGCAGTGGTGCATCAGTGGCTACACGCTCAACTCAAACATTTATTGCTGATGGTACGACGCTGGAAAAACTGCACTGCAAAGGAAGCTGACTATGTAGAAAAGTGTCATTCATTTTTGAAATTCATTTTTGAAAAATGTGCAGGAACTTTTTGAATGTCCCTTGTATTATCTATGGTATGTTTGCCATAACATTTGTGTATTTAGCATAGTTTATTTCATATAGAGTATTTACTTGATTTATTTAGACTTCATATTTTGCATTGTTCTTGTCTTTGTGTCTTTGTGTCTGTGTGGTCTTAACATAAGCAATTTCTTCCGGGATCCATGAGGTTTTCTGATTCTGATTTAGCTAAGATCAGTGGTACAGCTGTGCTCTACTCAAGAAGGGTTTGGAGGGGGAATATGGTATTAGGCCTATAGGATAACATGTAAAATATGGAAACAGAATACAGATGCCATTATGACCCTTGAATAACAGCTTCTGAAATAGTACCACTGATTTATTTTTCTTTCCAGAGAAATACAGTAGAAAACATTATTTCTAATAGAGAGGTGGGGGATAACTTTGTAGGGTGGACTTCCCCGTATAAACTACTTGACCGTGCTGAGTAAATTTTTTGAGTCCGCCGTGCAGAAGAATTGTCGTCAAGGAAACATTAACATCCTCTCTCACTGAAAACAAAACTTACTGTCTTACTTATTTCTGCTGCACAGATATCAGTTGTGATAACAGACATTTCATTGTAATTCCCTACCATTCTGCTGCTTCTTGATCTGTTTTCAGAGTGTTTTCTCAGAACCTCATCCATCCCCTTACATAGTTCACCTTATTCCTGCTCATTCTCACATCTGTTGGACTTTCTTTCTTTCTCTCTCTCTCTCTCTCTCTCTCTCTCTCTCTCTCTCTCTCTCTCTCTCTCTCGATGGTCAGTAGTCAGTGCTCAGTGGAGTTTGAAGCTGTTGATTGACTCAAATAAAAAGTGAGTGGGTGAAAGCAAGGCTGAGTTAAAATGAGCTCTCTCTCCTTGTGTCTCTTCACTGCTGCTGATTTGTGTTTCTTGCCTGTTCCCCTGTTTATGCAGCTATATATTCTGTTGAAAATGTGTTTCTTTCATTTGTATCACCACAATAATGTTAACTAGAATTCTGTTAAAGAGTATTTTCTATATTTTATATGATGCATTGCTGTCACTTATTTGCTCGTGTCTGTGGCCCCCCTTAATCTGCACCACGTTGTCATTGAATTGAAAGGAGCAGGGATGCCTGGAATCATGTGCGCAAAGTGTTTACTCTCATGATTCTAAGGCATCCCTGCTCTCCTGTTGGACTTATCTGACTTTTCTCAAACCTTTCGGACTGTATAAAAACACCCAGTGCAAAATTTACAATACAGTGTTGGTATACAATGGAGTTTGATGAATCATCCCAAATCCGTACATTTTTGTGAGCCTTGCTCAGGAGCTGTTCGGTAGCCGACGAGTGGCTGATTTCAGGATGACTGGGTCTCCAAGAATTGCGAGAGTGTTTGGCTGAAATAGTGAGGGAGACCATAAAACCTAAGGGTGATTCTGAGTATGAGAATTTGGTTACTCCTTTTGAAATACTAGTATTTAAAATTTCAAGATTAATCATTATAGCTTGGATTCCACTATTTCTATACCTCTTCGTGTTTGGTATTTCTTTCTCTCTTTTTTCGTGGGGAAATTAAGATTTGTAGGGAATATATTTCATGGTGAATATAAACAGTATGTGCATATGCTCCAGAGTGGAAATGATGTACAGTATATGCGTGTTATGTGTAGGTAGCAGTGCAAAACAGGTTCTATTGTTTACTGTGCTGCTTGATTAATTGGAGCAATTACATCAGTGCATTGCCGCCTCACCTGAGTCTGGGCGGACTAAACGTGCCGGTGCTTTAGGAATGCCCCACAGTATAGGCAGCACCCTGAGGACCTGCGCAGGCCACTACTGCTGTAATTAACTAAGAGTCTCTCACTGCAGTCTGAAGGCATGCTAAGCACACAGCACCAGCCCTGCTGCCTTCGGGTTATCTTAACTTCAAAGACATCAAACTGACTTGACATCTCCGCCTCAGCACTCAACCAAGAACCTGCCTGGGATTGGTGTCATGGAGACAGTTATCGATAAGGGATGTGCTTTAATTAACTCACAGTGTGTGCATGTTGATGAATATAACAGATAGTATAGTCACGCGTGAACACGCCACACCACAGCACAGTGTGAATGACAGTGCCAGGCTTTATTCACCATTCACCAAGACTGAGACTAGGCTTAATCCAGGTCCAGTCAAGCAACCCCAACTTCTAATGTGCACTGTGGGAGGGGACCTGGGGTCGGCCTGAGCCACTCTCACTGGGAAACCCTGCAGAAACACAGACCAGTGCAAGTGAGCACCATGCTTTATTTACACGGTTTTAAAATGAAACTAAAAACCAAAATGTTAATTGACAAGCTTAGTGCTTTTTCACTTCTTTCATTTTTTCTCTCTCTCTCTTTCTCTGTACAAATGGTTGTGTGGCCAGCATCCTCTCTGTCTTTCCCCCCATGCCAGAAAGAGAGCCAGTCTTTAAGGCACTGGTGCCCCTCCCCAAAACAAACTCCAGCTGCCTGCATTCAGGGAAGGACCACCCATCACGTGATGGTGGGATAAAATGTCTCCGCCTCTCCACCACCACAATAGATGCTTTAAGGCAGTTTGTTTGGATGGCCAAAGTACTGGTCTTGCCAGTGTAGCATATTTCACTGATTTCATTGTAAACATTTACTGCAAATGCATCAGTAGCTGTATAGTGCACATATGCCTCTTATACCTGTCTTCTTTATATCAGTTATATTTTGCACACATTCACACATTATTCGGTAAGCATGGATGGTTCTTTGCAGAGAACAAAAAAAAATGATATACATTTTCATATGCCGCATATGTGCTTGTAGGTGGTTACTAAAGTGTGTGCATGTGTTTGTCAGGAAAGCTCTTTTTAAAGCACCTGCTGCTGTAACATTCCTTCAGGCTACTGCTGAGAGCAAGAATCCCCCCTCATTGGTATTCACACTCATACTGTATCCGGCTGAATGGAGACTGCCTGGGAGGCTCAAGATGTGGGAGCAGTGGTGTGCGTGTGTGTTTCTGTGCGAGTGTGTGCGCAAGTGTTTGTCTGCGTATGTATGTACGTGCATGCAGTCAGTCATCTAATAGATCTATGCCGTACCTTACATACTTATTTATTTGATATACATATTTCCAGTCAGTTAAACCCCATAATAGATACATTTAACCTGATTCTATTAGGATGCTATTACTGTGCAGCTTCGTAGGTTTCAAGTCATTTGTAGGAAACCTGAAAGTGAGACGGCTCCAGCATGACGAGTAGAGCTGCAGATGATGAGGAATGAATGACTGGATGAATCAGAAAGGCTTGGTTTTGCAAAGGAGGCTACTTTCGAGTATCAGTGCAATAGACAGTTATATAATCACAGCCGGGTTGCTCTGGTTGAGTTTGGAGATGTGGGACGTATTGGAAAGCCTGTGCTCTTTCCATCCGAGAGCCTTTGGGTGGAAAGACAGTGAACGCCCAGCAGACAGCAGCGGCTGATGGATTCTCTGGCATAATGGAGCCTCTTTTGTTTGACTTTTCGATGGAAGGAGTCTGTTAGGTCTAATATCGTCGCTGTACACCCCCCACACCACCACCTCCTGCTTTTTCCTCCTGCTGGCTCCCTGCCTGTCTGCCTGCCAAGATGGCAAATCCCACTTGGATTTGAGCGGGAGATCACCATGGCGACGGCGCTCTTGCCACACGTGCCTATAGATCCTGCTGGATAGGGGCACAGCGAGAGGTGCACTCATATGACAGGGCTGCGCTGTTCCAAGTCTTTCGGCGCCATCCTTCGCTCCCATTCACCGCCACCAAACATCAGAGAGACGAATGGCACGCCACAGTAATGACCAGCTAAAACCCAGACCCCCGCCGAGAACGTGCTTTAGCATTAGCGCCGGCGCGGCACTTAAATAAGACACTAGTGCAGCAGAGCACAATGTATGAGTGCTGCTGGATTTCCGCGACTGCACAGAGTCTATTTAGGAGACCGCTCTCTGTGCCGAGCGCGTGTTGTTTTGTCATTTAAGCAACCTATTTTGACTGTTATCTTCTTCTTTGTCGCTGTGTAAATGATTCTCTTCTTCCAAATCTGAGGACCCCCGGAGGTTTAACCACAGTCTATTAGACGAAAAATACAAAACTCAGTGGTGGCATAAAGCAGTCGTATGCCGGCCCACACAGAGACAAGAGTGATTACAGAAATTGTCAGGAAGAAAGTCTTCTGCGCTAGCTCTACCTCTCCACACACATACATACGCATACACAGAAACACACACAGTACTTCTATTTTTATTCAACTAACTTAAGTGCCTGTGGAATTTTAGTTCCAGTGTGCACTGAAGCACGCGTGTGCGTGTGTGTGTGTCTGAGCCTTCAAGATCGTGCGCTAATAGAACAGGGAATGTATCAGAGCCAAGACACCCTCCATGAATGAGTCATCAGCTTTAGGCATCAAGGCCAACACACACACGGATATATCAGATACAGAGGCAGAAAAACATCCTCTAATTCTCTTCTTGTAACACCACATAAACCAGAGCCTGAGAATGTTTACTTATCAGCGCAGCTGTAAGAAATACTTAAGTTTTTGTAAAATATGGGACAAAAATAAACACTACAGGTGAACAGGGGCAATTTATAAGACAACATCTGTCACAGTGAATCCTGGCCAGTTCATTATTGACATTCTTACAAATATTTTTGTTTCAGAATCAGATTCAGCTCTCCTGGCCAAGTACATGTACACACGCAAGGAATCTGACTCTCAGTGTACCTAGAATGTACTAAACAAGAATACATTAACAATTAAATACAGAGTGTACCATAGTGCAATGATGCAGAGTGCAAAGATGCTGAAAAATATATGGATTAAGTAAAGGCAGGTTTTATTGGGGGAACCCTAACTGTTGTAGTTGCTGAAAACAAAACGACTAAAAAAGACTTTTGACAAAAAAGAAAGAACACAGAAAAGAAAACAAAATGCCCAAAAACGCCAGACTATGTTGCATTTCACATGACAGTATACTATAAATATTCATCCTACCATTCACAGATTTTAAAATCAAGCAAAAAATGCTGGAATGTACCTCCTAGAGTGGAGGCCTGAAAGACTGTCTGTGTGTGGGGTTTTTTTTTTTTAACATTGATGATTGACTTAAGCTTAGCTTTACAGGTCTAAGATACAGATGTGGACTACTTGAGCACTGATGTACGTCGCTCTGGATAAGAGCATCAGCT
>JBBIGA010000001.1:44724169-44741209 GCA_037576975.1 Alestes dentex | reverse complement strand
ATCTATCTGTGAAGTTTCACATTTAGAGTGCGAGATACATTTTTCATATTTAACATTTAGATTTAAGACCATTAAAGGCAAATCCTCCATGTTGGTCAGGGGAGATCACAGCAGGCAGTCCCGCCCCCTGCTCAGTAACAGCCAATTGTAATCGTGGGGCGTGGCCAATTAGCATGCCTTCTAAACATGTAGAGCTCAACAGTTACAGCTCAAAATTCTCATATTTAGACTCGCTGTTTGTAAACATTGCCCATCAAAGGCTGTGTCTGAAAAGTGCACTTTTCCCAAAAGTTCACTATGTAGGGAGTGAACGACTGAACAAGTGCACATTTCGGACTTGGACTCGAGCACAAAGACTTGAGACTTGACTTTGACTTGGGAAAAATGACTTGTGAACATCTCTGGTAGGTACAAAGGAGAGCTGTTTTTTTACTGTTTCCACCTGATGTTCTCATAAGTTGCATTTTCAGTGTCTCAGCATCCAACTAGCTAACATTCCTCTGTCCATTTCTTAGCAACAAGAGCCTCACAGCGCTCACTGTTATACATTCAGCTGATGCGTGAATCTATCCAGAAGAAACTACATGTGCATCATTGAAGATTCCTTTAAAATCTTTCCTGAATTTTAATTTCTGATTCTGAGAAAACGGCTGACATTCAGTACTGTGCAAAAGGCTTAGACACCTATGCAAATTGTTTAAAGTCATTTTTCTCAGGGTGTGATAAAGCGCGTCTTTCTGCCAGCAAAGTTGACATTAGAAAAAATGCTAACAAACAAGAACGTATCAAGATATGTTCTGTTTGTATAAAAGTAGTTGAGTTTTTGTGATCTGGTGAGGAGATTTCTCCTTGGTTCCTCAACCCGTTGTTTGGATTTGTGAAACTACATCAGCTTACTGTAGAATGTTTTTATTTGTTTTGTTTAGTTTTATTTAGTGTATTTAGTAATATGAAAAACACACTTATTGTTCATCTAAACAGTTTCTAAATATTATCTTCACAGGTGCTTAAGGCTTATGCATTGTACTGTATGTTCCAGAGCCCTAAAATGCAAATTAGGGTTCCTTTCGGTTACAGCAAATTGTTGAACGTATCACAGAGGAAAATTTTAAGGAGCCTTTTCTTGTCTCCTTGATGGAGTAGCACTCCTTCACTGCTCAAAAGACCCTGGAGGCAGGGACTATTTGAGCTATATCTCAGATCTTACTATGGATGTGAAGCAAGAAAACCACTATTAACAATGGTCATTTTAATGGCTAGCGAGGATGAAGGCAGCGCAGACCATCCCATTTAGTGTCCATCAGTATAAATGCACCTAATGGACTGGCTTCCATTCCACGGTGCACAGGATTGACCTTGACAGAGTGCTGAGTTTCACCGGTGCCAGTTTCACTTTCAGCCACCCAAAAAGCACACCTCCGCTGCCAGCCCATGTCATGAATACACTTCAGCTGCAATCTCCCTGACTAATGCCATTTATTTCTTCATGGCGCCCACCGATTTTGACTAGTGAAAAGAGATAAATGCCGCTCAAATGAGAATCAGGAGCTTTTCAGAGCTGAATGGCTCTTAACTAGAGACTGGGAAGCCCCCGATCGCCCAGTAAACGGCCGTTCCCTTCGCCAGAGCGGTTTGGTCGTATTCCTCTGAAGTTGTGTGTGTGTTCTGTGCTCAGGGTGTTGTTCAGTTCTGAGAAATGGGTCGTTACTGACTCCCTGTGGTTCAGCGAGTGAAATAGATTAATCGCCGGCAGTCAGTATTCTGACTGAATACACAGATTATCAGGTTACGGCATTCACTCCTTCTGCCAGGTGGATCCATAGAATATATTTTAGCTTCAGGTGCAAGATGCAATTAATCACCCCATAATCTCCCAACTGCTATGTGGGTGTTTACTGATGCCGCCTGTGTCGACGAGTCACTGCTAGTGGCTCTCTGCCGACGTCTACGTTTATATAAGCCCATCCTTTCATCCTTTAATCTTCAACAGAGAAAAAAAAATATGGGTTTTGCTTAATCCAGTAACATTTCAGATATGTATGGAAAATAATAATGCTGTCCTACTTGTATATGTAATAACCTTAGTCAGTGTGTTGTAAATGTCCTTTAGAATTCTAGGTTAAAAAGTTGGAAATGCTCGCAAATAACATCTTTAGAATAACTGCGAAAACCAGAAAAGCTGGTCTAGAAAGAATGAAAGCAGAGTGGTCAGAAGCTCTTTATAAATGATAGCAACCACATTAATGACAACATTACAGTTGTTCTCAACCTAATACATGTACTTCTTGTATGACTGAGAGTTTCCCCTCTTTAGCAAGGCTGTAATATGACATTTTAGCCTTTCTTTTAAAGCAAGAACTACCATGTTCTCATCCTTCTGCCTAATTTACACAGTGCACATTTACAGCAGGTCAGAAATCACAGTTTTACCCTTAGAAGTCAGAGCATATCGGTAAAATCTGATTTCAACAAATATAAATGGTGTAAAACAGTGTAAAACCGGTGTTTGTTCTCCTACACGCTCGCCGTTTGCTGCTCTTTCTCTCGGCACACCACCACTCGGCCGCTCTTCGGACCCCCTCCCTCTGCGAGTTTTCCGACCCACTTGTGGGCGGAGACTATCCTGAAAGTTCTCAGGCTTTAAAGATCTTGTGTTTTTTCTGTTTGTTTCTAACACCCAAAACAAAAGGAATTTAATCATTGTTGTTCTTTATGGGCATTTACATATGATGCCGATTTAAAACCAGAGTAGCATTTATTGTCACATGTTTTTTAAATTACAATAACTTTACAAAGAAAGCTCAGTAAGACACCTCCAGCATCAACCCAATCCAGGGAACTTCCATATAAGGAGTTGTTTAGCTGTGTGACAACGATTTACCATTTGTTGGTAAATCGTTGTCACACAGCTGAATCTAAGGGTTCTAAGGGTTAAAATATGTTTTGGACTTAAGATCTGCCCTGTGTATGCCAACACACTGGTTTTGCAAAGTGATGTAACTAATGTGCACAGTGTAGGCTTTAAAGGGTATTGAGCGTTGACTGAATTGGAGATCTGTTTGTACATAGTCTCCCCTTTGCAAGGAACTAGGCCTGTCACAATTACTACATTATCACCTGATTGTGATGATTTGAGCTGGCAGTTACTTCCACAGTTGTTACCTTTCGCAATCATGTTTCATTACAACAAACACAGTGTCAACTGGGTGCATTTTTGTCAGTTAAATTATGACCAATGTGTGCAAACGAAAGGAAACACATTTACTGAGACACCTCATGGATCCTATGAAAAACAAAAACCATCTCACCTTTGGCTAGAATGATTGTGACAAGCCTACAAGGGACCATAAGTAATTGTGCGATGACAAACAATCAGGCAGGATATGGTAGATTGTGTTAGAGGAGGCCTGAACAGTAGTTTCTTTACAGAAAGAAGTACACATGTTTCAAAGAGAAGTTTAAAGAGATAAACAAACCAGTCTGTCAGAAGAAGGTCTACCCTAAAATTCAGTCCAACCAAAAGGCCAGGTTACAGGTACATAACAAGCCTGAAGAGTCCTGAAGTCACGCAGAAAGAGATAGGCTTACCTGTAGCACAGTATTAGAATAAGGAAGATATCAGGATACAAGCAGTACAACCTAAATATAGTGCCATGGTCATGTATGGCTCGTGTTGTAACTGGATTGCTTGTCATTATTGATAAATTCTGTGAAAGGGAATTTAAAATAATTGTTTTTTTCAAATTCAGTGAAATGTCTAAAAATCATTGGATACTGTCTTACATAGTTGTAGAATACTGACCCACAAAAGCTACAAATGGGCCAAAAAGTGTAAGATACTTGACTAACCGTTTAAAAAAGGCACACCTAAGATCATAAAAACCCCTGAAACAAGCTGGAATGGATGCCCTTCAATGGATTACCAACCTGATGGCATCTGTGGCTCACTAACTGCAACAGTAATTGATAGCAAATATCTTTAGAGTTCCAAATAAAACACAATTTTCTTCTTTCTTCAGATGCAGTTCATCAGACAAGACATGTTTAGTGTTAAAATTGTGTTATTTTCACTTAGCACTGGAGCTACTAGGCTAATCTAGCTAACGAACACAAGAAGTCAATGATCTTTCATAAAAATACACCACCAAAACTCCTCTCAACCCACTCAGCTCTTCATTAAGGGGGTGCGGACTCATGGATGTGGTTTAGGACTCTGAACGACACTGTGTATGACAAAAATTAACAAAACTCCATCTCCACAGGCAGCCGTTTCGGACAGGTGGTATTCACCAAGCAGTCATATTGATCTCAGATCAGTTTCCTCCATATATATGATATATCATGAAAACCACTGTGGTGGTTTGTGAAAACAGAGCCTCTTGTCTTTTTTTTGTGTCCTAAACCAAATCCAAGAGTCTGTGCCCCCTTAATGATGAGCTGGATGCAGTTTGAGAGTGTTGAGAAATGTGTCGAGGATGTATTTACACCCAAAAGAAGCAAATTACTGAAGAAACTCTAAATGTCTCTTGGCTCACTGACTACATCTTGGAAAACTGTGTACATTTATGTGTCAAATCACTGATGGGCCCATAAAATCATGTGATTGTATATCAAAAGGCCTGTAATTCCTATTTGCGTGACCCGTTATCAGACATAAACGTGCCTTAAAATGTTCACGTCCAGTGTGATTACCTTCTTTTCATTCTGAGTCCATAATCTGAGCTTTTTAGTCCAGGACCACTTACAGATTGCACAGTGTGTTTCGTTCTGGATTAAATCTAGTTGAGTGTCTCCACGGTCCATACTGTCAAGACTGTTTGCTGGTGGCTTTGCTTTAACGTAATGAAAGCCACCTTACGTGTAATATGGTGCACGCTCCGCAGAATTTTGGCTAGCTTCTAAAAATAGCCTATCATGGGCCTGAATGACATGCTGGGTTGTGCATGCGCAGGGGCTGCACGGAGACCAGGGGAGAGACGGCTGAACTGAAGCAGGCCAGCGTTTTAATTGGCTCTCTCTTATCTCTCCCCATGCAGTGTGTACGGCTGCCCTCTGGCCAAGAAGAGGAAAACACACGACAGACAGCCCCTCGAGCCCGTGGCCAAGAGAAAGGCCTTTCTGACACACGCCGAGCCGCAGCCCATGGAGGACTGCTACGAAGCCGAGGTGGCTGAGGAGGAGATGGATGAGAAGGAAGAGGAGGAAGAGGAAGAGGAGGAAGCGGGGGAGGAGGAGGAGGTGGAGGAAGAGGAGGAGGAAGAGGAAGAAGAGGAGGAAGAGGAAGGGGAAGGAGAAGAGGAGGTGGAGGAGGAGTACACAGACAACGAGGAGCAGCTAGAGCAGGAGGAAGGAGAGGTGGAGAACGGAGAGGAGGAAGAGGCGGAGCAAGAAGAAGAGGAAGTGGTAGAGGAGGAGGAGGGGGAGGAAGGTGAAGGGGAGGATGAGGATGACAAGGAGGACGAGGAGGGCGAGGAAGACGAGGACGAAGAGGAGCAGCAGCAAAGTCAAGGTGAGAGGCCAAATCTCCTCTTTCTGTCTCCAGCTGCTTCAGAAAAGTTGCAGTGTTTTCTAAGACACCTGACATGATTTGCTGTGTCATGTTTCTTGTTTTTCCCTTCTTTGGGGTTAAAACTATTACTCTGCCTCTGAGTATGGTTTTAGCGAGTTGAAAGTGAAGTTAAATCGCTGGCGCTGTCCTCCAGAAAAGGGCCAGAGGGAGGGGGAATTGGCAGCTCCTGCTCTTTGGAGGAAGGTCACCGTAATTCGAGGTGCAGTTGGATGGTTTGTCCCACGACCTTCAGTGTGGTCTCAGTATCAGGCTAAAAACAGCCCCTTCAAAACAATGCTTCCACTCCTCCACATACTCGCTGTCTTTCTGATGCCCAGTTCAGTCTTTGTTCCAGAAGGAGCCGCAGGTTGTACAGATTAAGGCTCTGAATATGAACTAATATTTTCACATTTCTGTTCGTTCGTTCAAATCCCAAAGTCACATTCATAAACCGTTCAACAAACTATTGATTCCAGTCCTTTTACACAGGCTGTAGGTATCAATCAATCAATCAATCAATCAGTCAGTCAGTCAGTCTTTAAACTCAGAGTGCATTAATGACCCTCATTACAATGTAGCTGAGCATTCACAAAACCAAACAAGGATTGAAAAACAAAATAAGCAGTAACAAGTTAAATTCTAAAACATTAATATAGAATACATAATATGATTAAAATGTAAGACTGGCCTCATTATCTGTGCCCTGAAGTTTGTAATAAGAAGTAAATGAAAGCAGACAATACATATTGTTAATCCAAAGACATTTGGGTTTTTAAGACATTTTAAAGACACTGAACATAACTGTTCTTCAGTCCTGAATTAGGGGGAAAATACGCAGGCGGGGTGATTGAAGGGCAGTCAAGAATATTTTACTTTTGATCATAAAAAACTGTATGGTTGCTTTTGGCCCGTTGTCCTGCTCCTCCACTGAGGCTTGAGGCATTTGCTGGGATCTGAACAGTTAAGATGTCTTTGTACTCTTAATCTTCATCTCATCTGCTCATAAAGTTTTGTCAGAGATCTCCAAGCTTTAGATGCTCTTTTATCAAGTACTTTGCAAACTGTAGCCTTTCCTTTTGGTTCTCGGTGCTTCTCAGTGGTTAGCAGCTTGTGTTTAAGCTGCTGTGGTCAATGTAGTGAATCTTCTTTGGCTCAGTCCTGGACACTGTTCTTGATCTCTTCAGCAGTACTTCTTAACTGGAAGCATGGTTGTCCACTCCTGTGCGCTCTGCTCACCAGTAAATTCCTGCTCCTTAAAAGCATCATCTGTCATAAATAGGTGATTGTGCCACACAGTGCCATAACTTCACTTTTCTCCTCATGCTGAGAGACATCAACAGACTCCAGATGCAAGTGCCACAAACAGAATCAGCTCTAGACCTTTTGCTGTCTCTCATGCACATGAACTAATGATGCAGCAACACACAGCTGGCCAAGAGACAACAGAGCAGCCAGCTGTGCAGTTAGTTTGTTGCCCAATGGAATGGTGCGATTGTGCATAAAAAGCATCAATTTGATTCACCAAATGCAAGTATTCGAGAAGTGTACCTGACATATGCTTGTATTGAACTGAAATGTGCTGACGAATAAAGCCCACATAACTGTTGGTGTCACTGCCTGGTTGTTTATGGACCAGGGCTGAAGTGGGACTTGGTTTTGAACTGGGAGTTACACGTTGTAGACCAACCCACCTCAAACAGCACCTGCAATTTCTCTGCTACATTCCAGTCCTGTCCCTTCAACCTGACTGCGCCAAAAACCCCCAAAATAAAAGCCTTTTAGAATTATAAAGCGTATTTGAACTGCAGAGTACACAAGAATATGAAACAGCAGCATATTAGGTTACATACAGTTGTTTAAACTCCCTCTGGTCAGTTGACAGGTTTTGTTGACTCGTGAAATAAATACACATCGTCTATAGAGAACACACTCAAATATGGTGTTTTTCATGCACATTGATGTGCAATTTTTCAATAAAATGTACCAGAACGTTTGCACTGACAGCATTATTTGCTATTTTAAATTCAGCAAATAAAACTACAGTTATGTATAAACATGTAAGGTTTGTATGTATTTTCACATAGAAAATCAACCAAGCTGGACCGGGGTGCCCTAACTTTTGCATATGGCCACACATGCCCACCCACACACATACATACACAAGATTACCATCTTAAAAATGACATATTACCAGTAGTTAACTTAATAGAGAGAGATATTAGCTAGATAACCACTGTGTTCAAATGACCATAGTTTAGCATAATTTATTTTAAATTTGGACATTTGCATCTGATTTTTATTACAAAAGTTTGGAGGATAACCAAGCCAACCAGCTAGTGATCAAATAGAAACTGAATAAAACTTTAATGTGAAATCGATGCAGGTAAATTCCTGCAAACTGATGCAAACTAATGAGTATGTCACATGGATGTCCCATTTTCACATTGCCCACCCGCTAAGAATATATTTCACTTAGCAATTTGCCCCTTTTGCTTCAAATGCTTTTTCATTTTTGCCTTCTTAAAAAAATGAAGTGGCATTTAGTCATTTTTTGCCGCTATTGTCTCTCCTTGTTGGAGGATATGAAGTTGTCCTTTTTCTTCTGAAACACAAAAACTAATGCACACTATGGAGCGCTGCCTGTCGTGTTACCCAGCGCCAAATTTCATCATGGTTGTCTGCTCTACAACAGCCATTAACTGACAAATGAGGCTGTACTGTTCGTGGAGAGGACTGCCAATTTACCACCATAATTACTACAAAAATATAGACTCGGTTTTGGCATTTAATACCAGAAAATATGGGTCAGCTGTAGTGAGGCATTTCATAAAAACAACACTGTTGGCCCATAGTAACCATCTCAAAACCTTAAAGGCCCACCAGGAATTCTTTCTATTATGCATTCATATGGACTGTACATAGGTTTAAGACCACTATTTTAAGCCTTAGAACTCAGAGTGTATCAGTAAACTCTGATTTCAGTAAATATAAATGGTGTAAAACAGTCTAGAACCGGCGTTTGTTCTCCTACACGCTCGCCGTTTGCTGCTCTTTCTCTCGGTGCGCCTCCGGAGCTCCTCCCTCTGCAGGTTTTCTGTCCTGAAAGTTCTCTCCGGTTCAAAGATCTAAGACCTAAAATAAAAGAAACGTGTTTATTTTTGTTCTTTGTGGTTCATTTGCATGTGACACCATTTAAAAACCCCAGTAGAGGTTGTTATTATTATTACATGTTTTTTAAATTTCAGTAACTTTGGTTCTACGTGACATAGAAACGCTGAACAAAGCTCAGCATGACGCCTGAAAACCTCCAGCATCAACTCAAACTGGGGGAACTTCCATATAAGGAATTATTTTGCAGCGTGACGATGAATTATCATTTGTTGCACCTTCAGCATGGATCCATACCACCTGTGTTCTAAGGGCTAAATAGGCCCAGAACAACCTGCTGTAAGTGATGCCCAGGTTGTGCAGGCTGCATTTTAAACTTGAAGCAGAACGGTATTAGTAAACTGCTGGTCTGACTACTAAGACAGCTTCCTCATGGTCATAATGTCTAAATTCTGTGAGAGAGGGTGGGTTTCCTAATTCCCTGCTTAAACAAGATTAGCTGAGTAATGTCTCAGCCCCCCCCAGACTCACAGAAGACCATGCTGGACTGTGCACCCCAGCCTCACTCCACCCATTACCAATCAGACCTGACAGAGCCTTCAAATCGAGTTATGAATGCTGCTTTAAAGTGATTGGTTTTAACTCTTCAGCCACTCGTTTAGCTCTAATGGACACAGAATGCTTTTGAGACCTTGAGGGTTCTAGGTTTAAAAGTATGTCTTTGGGACTCATGTGATGTGCAGGCTCGGGGCGAGATGTTGTTATTGGTCATACATTTTTAAATGTGCTAATTTGCTTATCTGGCACAGTTCAGGTTACATGTGCAAATGATGGCAAGGTACACTAATAAAAAAAACAAGTATTTTAATGTAAATATCCTTCTCTGCTGTGTTAATCAGACAGCTGTAAGCAAATGATCCTGCTTGTGGGAAGAGCCTTACACCAGTGTGGTCTTTGCCACCGAAGGCACACAGGGGGCGCTGGTGAGCACTGCTTTAAAGGACGAAACAATAAACGTCCAACGGCTTTGCATAGACTGGGAGAGAGCTTTCGTCTTTATTCAGGATTCGAGGTTCTTTATTTGTTACATACGTAGTTATACGAGTAAAACATGTAGCGAGTCGGCCCGTGTACAGTAAAGCTATCAAATAATTTGAATTTGAATTATTTAAATTATTACTTTATACCATACAGGTAGGTTGAGTTTGCAGTTCAGTCAATTATTCAGAGATATTTCCATCTACAGGCAGGAAAGCGACAGTTATTTATTTATTTATTTATTTAATGCCATTCAAAGCGGGATTTTGAGATATCACCATCAAATGCCAGATGGATTTTTTTTCTTCCTCCTAAACACACCCTCCCAGGGAGAAGTGGCAAAAGATCCCAATCTCTCAGATGTAACTGAAGTGGCATTGTTATCATTTTCAATGGCATGCACATCGTAGCATTGCTAATCTGGCCAATTCAGCGTCGCTGTGCCCCCTCCCCCATTCAATCTGTTTCACTTCCCAGTCTCCTTTGTGTACCTTGATTGCTCTTCAAATTGCTTTTGCATGGCACATTTAAATCAGACGAAAATAAAACCCTGGGCTCTGACCCGAAGTAGGTCTTGCTGTGGAAAAACACGCTCGTGACTCCACCAGGAACCCTGATGGCCAGAGCAGCTTTTATGACACACATTCATTTCCTGCATTATTACTTTAGACATCTTTGCTTTGCAGATGGCACGGCATGCTTTGACATCAGTGTTGACGTTACGAACAGTCCTTGAAGCACATTTTGATAACCGGTTTGTGGGAATGTATGATTCAGGGGTGCATGCTCCATTGATATGCTCACTTTTTCCATGACATCAAGATCACACTTATTATCTCGAATCTTCTAAAGCTATTTTCTGTCACCCCGCTGGGCCACAGGAGGTAAATGTGAGTGCGATGCCAGTAATGTGCTCTTGACAGTTCAGGGTGCCGATGTGAAAGGAAAGGTAAGAGAGTTGCTCGTGAATTAAAGTCTGACATGACAGACAAAAGTGCTTCAGCGAGCTTCTGCAGTTTGGCTGCCTCAATTAAGCCATAAAAAAGAATTCCTAGAGATTCTATTAATTAGTGTAAAAGAATCGAATGAAATTATGTGGATTTTCAGCGCTATAATGTCAGAAAAAGCCTGCGGACTGGGATAATGAAACAGGTTATGTTGAATCATTACTCATAAACTGAACTGAAATCTTGAAAAGAGCTAGAAATTAGGAGGGAAAGTATTGACTAGGCTATTAAGCATTTCCAACATAAATGTAACTTTCTTTTTTGATTCATGAGTACATTATTACATTTATAATTAGGGACCACAGTGGAACTGGAGAAGTCTTTTTCTTATAAAAATGTGTCCCTGACTAGTTCATGTTTGGCATAACACTTTTTAACATGTGAAATAAGGCTTTATGTTTTAAAAAATCAGCAAAATGAAACAAAAATACACATCTTATCTTAGCAAACTTTGATGTCTTTAAATATGTAATTTGGGCCCAAATGATAAATTATTAACGGCATTAATTTGTTAAAGCCATCTACACATTTTCCTAGTTTAACCCTTTGGATCATCTATAGCTGAGCAGCCTGAAACTCAGCCGCACATGTTTTGCAAGTTGCTGTGATAGAAACAGCAATATTGCAAATAAAAAACATTTACAAATTTACAAAGGAAACATGCATTATATCACAAAAATTCACATTTTTTTCCCCACAGAAAGTGAAAAATACAACCAATTCGACCATGCACATCTCTAAGTAAAAGACCTTTAAAAATGAGCAAAAATCAAAATAAATTACAGACTCCACTTTAGGAAGAATCAATAAGCAGCAAACTAAAAAAGCAACAGCAAAATGGTAATCCCCTATACAATATATAGTATATACATGCATTTGACTTGAATAAGTAGCCACTGTTGCCCTTGAAGCCTAAAATGGACTGTTTTCAAATGGAATAATGCTTTATTTAGCCTCATGGTTTGAGCATAAAATTTGTTGAATTCTTATTAGCTACTCAAAATAATGCAGGTAATCACAATTCATAAAACAAAAACTAATTTTAACAAGAATAAATAACAAAAAAATCATACTTGTTCCTGTTTTACAGAAGGCAACCAGATAAACGGTGAATACGCTAAAACTAGCTCCGTAGTGGAGAAAGATGACAACAACAACGACGAGTACGACAACTACGATGAGCTGGTGGCCAAGTCGCTGCTCAACCTGGGCAAGATCGCTGAGGACGCCGCCTATCGGGCGATGACTGAATCCGAGATGAACAGCAACTCCTCCAACAGCGCTGAGGAGGAAGAGGAGGAAGAGGAAGATGAAGAGGACGATGAGGAAGAAGAGGAAGACGATGAAGAGGAGGAGGAAGGCGAGGATGGCTCTAAGAGGGGCGAGCTGAGCCTGGACGTGGACAGTGATGTGGTAAAGGAGACCGTGGACTCTCTGAAGCTGCTGGCTCAGGGTCATGGAGCTGTGCTCTCTGACAACCTTGACGAGAGGAGCTATCAGGAGGACATCAAAAACGAAGACATCATGAATGGTTTTGCTGGATATGGGTGTAACGGCAACATGAGCAGTTGTGTGCAAAGCAAAGCCGGCAGTAATGGTCAGATGGTTGAGGAAAGCGATGAGGAAGTGTGCCTGAGCAGCCTGGAGTGTCTACGTAACCAGTGCTTCGACCTGGCACGCAAACTTAGTGAAACGAAGCCAGCCGAGCGCCTCAACCACAGCCAGGAGGGCCACCAGCTGCACCAGGACACCCTGCTGCACCAGGCCGGATATGGGGACTGCCAGGACCTACAGAACGTAGAGGAGCGCCGTGTCTTGGAGCGCAACTACTCAGACATGGTGAACCTTATGAAGCTGGAGGAGCAGCTCAGCCCTCGCTCCAAAGGACTGTCCAGCTGCGCCCGGGAGTACGACAGCTTTCAGGACCGGGATGAAGACACCACCTCCATCGCCTCGGATCGCTCTGAGGAGGTCTTCGACATGACCAAGGGCAATCTGTCCCTCCTGGAGAAGGCCATAGCGCTGGAGTCAGAGCGGGCCAAGGCCATGAGGGATAAGATGGCCTCAGAGGCGGCCAGGAGAGACAGGCTGCAGCTCCATGAGGAGAACCACGGCCTGAGGCTCAGCTGTGCGGAGGAGCGCAAAGCAAGGCTGCATCATGATGGCCTGAAGAAGCCCTACTACCCGAAAGGTGAGAGAGCATTGTTTTGTTGATGTAACGACTGATGTTCCTGAGCAATGTTTGCATGACACTAAACTTGAGTGTTAAATATCCATTTAAATGAACAAAAATCAAGACAGAAAAGTAAATTTCCACTTGACTGTATTTTGTACATGTATGTTGTGTGCCCACTAGAGCAATAGTAACACGCTAAAAAACAAGAAAAGACAGATTTAGGATGCTCAGAGCTTTAAATATAAAGACACCAAAAAAGGTTAGATTGGGCAGTCCCTTAGAAGAACCATTTTTTTGTTTTCGAAAGAATCCTTCAGTGGACAGTTCTTTAAAGAATTGTTTTTGTAGCAATTCTTTTTGTATACTATAAAAGGCAATGAAGAGTGTAGCTTCTGCTTGCTATTCATTGTTCTCTATTTCATAGTTCTCTATTTTACCCCAGTTTAAAGCGTCAACATCCCTTCGCTTCTTGAATGCTTCATGCACCGATAGAAATTAAGAAAGTGAAAAGTAAAGTCTAACTTCTGAGATCAGTGATGTCCAGAACATTTTTTCTCATCAATATTTGCTTCTCATTGTGAGTGGTTTCTTATGAGAATGAATTGCTAACTTTGAAATAGTACAAGAATGTTGCAGTGGTAGAAATTGGTGGTATGTTTATAACACCCCCTGCGGCTACAATGGCATACAGATACATGTAAATGGTGATGCTCTCTATAGTATAGGCCTCTGTAAAACAATGCTGTGTAGCTGGAGTGCTAGTGCACAATTTGCTGTTGGACATTCTCTTGCTCAAATGCACATGGGGGACCTCAGCGTGACCCAGGGACAAGCTTTCTCAACCAATTTTAACATTCCCATCCCTGCGGTGCAGGCAGCAGCGGCTTATGTTGTTCAAATAGGCCAGCATGGCCACATCAGAGCCTGGGCCTGTCAGGCATAAGTAATGGCAATCTTCACGGGCCGGGAGGACAGCAAATCTCTTCCCTGGGATGCAGCCTGTGCTCAAGCCACCTATTTATAAATCCAGCAGAAGGCCCTACTAGGAAATATATTTTGGCTTTAATGCTGGAGAACAAGCGCAGAATCAAGCACTGGAAATAGCATATACCAAATTAGCCCATGCCACGTACGTCAACAGGGTACACTCAATAGACTCCACTGCAAAAGCCTGCGTAGGTATCGGGGATCATCACAGAGTCAGCTTTAAGATTGAACATAATAATACATTTAACATGAAATGTCACTATATACCAAAGTGGTTTGCAACCTGTGGAGAGCAGTAATCATGTTTAAAGTTAGCTTAATGAATATCCAGAGCCATGCTAATATCATGCTGACATTTACAGGCAGATAATTGCTTCTTTAAGATCATTCTGTCAACGTAATAGCGCTTATTATCACCTGTTTTACACACAGACGTAGATGTTTGATCAGGGCTGCACATCTAAACGAGGCGTTTTCACGTGCCGAGAGGGAGGGAAAGACGCTAGTAGCCCACACCAAAGGACGCCTCGGCTGGCATGCTGGGCAGACTCTATCTCTCTAATGTCGGAATAATGAGGGATGCACGGCCATTACGTCACGATAACATCTCTCCCCAGCTTAGATAGCAGCAGTCGCTGCCTGACCAGGGGGTATTATGATTTATAAAAGTGTGCCGGCCTGACAGTTATGGAAGGAATTCCTCCTTAAAGAAGGCACGAGGCGGAGATGGAAATTGAACAGTATCAGTATGACCGATAACGAACGACAGGACCACTGACTGCACATTAATTATCCCCAGACACTATGGTAATAGGGGCCATTTGCTATGCAAAGCGTGGCCTGTCCCGAGCCACAATCGATATCCAGCGCTTTCTAATGTGCATTCCGCTCCTCGGCTCTGTTCTCTTTAGGCTGCTGTGAAACAGCTGCAGCAGGGAGTCTGGCACCAGGGAGAGTGTGTAGGGCGAAGATGTGGCTTTTTGTTGTTCACTTACTACATTGTCTCAGAACCACATTCCTCTGAAATGATAACATTGCAGGAGAAGGAAAAAATATTCTTAACATAGATCTTCGCTAGAGCATCAAGATTGTTGAAACTATTCTCAGGAGATGAATCTGAGTATAATTGGCTAGGTCTGAGAGCGCCCCCCCCTCCATCACCACTCAGCGTGAAGCTATCCAGCATGGCCATCTATAGGTCATATTAAGTTCACTAGAAAAAGAACATGGACAAAAATCTTCCTAGCTTCAATCCAACACGTACGAGTTGCATCTGTTGGATAAAAACTAAGACCATATATATTTAGATCGATTAATCACAGAAAAAATAGCGCGTTACAAAAATTAACGCTGATTAATTGCATGCCATGGTGACTTTGAGCATCCGGCCCCGTTCTGGCCACAGGTGCTCTGTACAGTGAAAGCGGAGACGAGAATGCGCTGCTTGGCCCAGTGAATGGAAAGTTTACGTTTAAAAACGGAAAGATGGAACGGTAGATAGGAGTGTCGTTATCTGCAATTCATGCAATATGGAATTTTTGTATCATCAGAGTACACCAAGTCTAGAATATCACCTCAGCGCAAAGCATGTGGGAGCGAACCCGGCGGTCTGAGCCAGAACAGCCCCTGATCTCATGCCTGATGCCTTGTACGCAAGAGAACTGGAACCATTATATTAGGGGGCAACTTTTAAAAATCATTAGTTTCGTACCCGCACTTATCCACCCAATGATTTGTTTGAGTGAAACACGCGAGACGCCGCATGCAGCGCTCCCCCCACCTCCCCACCCCCCTGGGAAAACACTACGCTACTGTTATCTCCCCCACACACCCGCACCCCCGTTCCACACACCCCAACAGTGGGTCCTCCTGACATTAAAATGCTTCTGACGCTTGTGCTTGTATGTACATTCTCTTAAACTGCATCTTATAGATGGACTTAGTTCTATCATTGTTCTTGCTGAAGCATATTTGATTTTTTCCCCTCAGCATATTAGGTCAAATTTTAGATTGATGTGACCAATATTGCACATGAACAATACAAAAAAAACCCAAAACTTTTGCTGTAAACACTTACAGCAAAACATGTGTACGATTAATTTAGAATAATTAATCAGGGAGCTTGTAATTAATTAGATTAATTTTTTTAAATCGCATGACACCCCTAATATATATCTCACTGGCTAGGTATGATAGGACCCTCCCCACCACCCAGTGTGATGCTACCCAACATGGGGGTCTGTTAGCTAACATGGGGTCTGTGTTAAGCAACTGGTAGTTAGTGTGCTGATCTAAGCATGCCGAGCTGTCCAGTGGTGTTGCATCGTGGCGCATCATGTGTTCTAGCGGAAGCACATTATAGCCTTCACCCCAGCTTGACAGTGTTGGGAGACCAAACTATTGTGGAACTGGCCGTGCTGAAAACTGGGTAAACATCCAAAACATTCACAAAAGAAGATTTTTTTGTACTGGTCTTGGATAGAAAGCTCTAGCATGCTGTGTTATGCAATGGATGCCCATATTCCTTTGGATTTAGATTATTCTGTTTTACATTGCATTGCACTAGTCCTTAGGACTGATGAGAAAAACAAGTGAGAAATCAGAATTTCTCACAGTTTATAGCCACGAAAGTCCTCTAGTCCTTTTATTTGTTAAATGGAATAAAGACATCTATAGGTAATATTAAGTCATCCGCTACTAGAAAAAAGAATGGACAAAAACCTTCTTTGCATCAACTCAACATGTACAGGTTTCATCTGGTCTAAAATAGTCTGCATTTGCTTCTAGTAACCATGCTTTTATATATATTAAACCTTGTTTATATAGGAAACTTTGTATATATGTATAAAGAGGAGAATGTGATGTTAAGATAATAAACACTGATGTATATTTGATGAACCGCATATAAAATGTTAAAAATATTCTGATTATACTTTTTAACATTCATTGCACATCTAAGTCAGTCCTTCTCTCTGTTTCTCTCTTGCCGTCCACTCTGTCTCTCTCCGGCTGTTCTTTCCCACTGTCTGGACTTATTTTGATACAGAAGGCTATATGATGCTGGTTACTGGGTTACACTCTGCTTGAAATTTTAATCAGCTCTCTCTCTCTCTCTCTCTCTCTCTCTCTCTCTCTCTTTCTCTCTCTCTTTCTCTCTCTCTTTCTCTCTCTCTCTC
>JBBIGA010000001.1:44713367-44724069 GCA_037576975.1 Alestes dentex | reverse complement strand
TCTCTCTTTTTTTTTCTCTCTTTCTCTCTCTTTCTCTCTCTCTCTTTCTCTCTCTCTCTCTCTCTCTCTCTCTCTCTCTCTCTGGAAAACAGAAAACTAAGATAACCAATTGGAACATTTAAAAAATACAGAAATCAGGACAGGATTATTGACAAAGACTGTTTTTTTAATTATCCAACATATAAAACAGCTATTTCACAGTAAAATGAAGTATATCTAGCACAGTTTTAATTTGCTCCGGAAGTCTGTTTTATACCCGATCGGCCATTTTTCACATCAGAGTTCTTAGCAGCTCATGGTTTGTTTATTTCTTTTAATGTATCTCCATGCATATAAACACACACACAGCACGGGCAGGTTTTGTTCTGTATTCTAGCTAGATGTCATGACATTAAATTTTCTGACATATCTTATGACAGAAAACAGGATACTATCATATGTGAAACCTGCAAAATGTCAATTTCAGTTTGGCTTAGTAAAGTTGATTTTTTATAAATATTTTGCCACATATTACACTAAGAAAAGTTTTTAAAAATGTTCTTTAGATGTCACCAGTGAAAGGGAACATCTGCTGGGTGCAATTTTGAGACATTCTTTCCTTAAGCGTGTCTACGTGTACTGGACTGATGAGTTTTTTTGGTAAAGTGTACATTTATAGCTTCTGGCTTGGATGTTTATTTGTCTATGTGTGTGTGTGTGTGTGTGTGTGTGTGTGTGTGTGTGTGTGTGTGTGTGTAGATTCCTCACGGACCGAGAAGAAGGAGAGTCGGTGCCCAACACCAGGTTGTGATGGCACAGGTCATGTGACTGGGTTGTATCCTCACCATCGAAGCCTGTCTGGGTGCCCTCATAAAGACAGGGTCCCTCCAGAAAGTAAGTGCACTCCAACGCCCCCCCAACTCACTTCCATGCCTGCGGCTGCCTTGCTGAATGCAACAGTCCTGGTGTTACAGTTTCTCATGTTCAGTCTCTGTGTAATTGTCTCTTTTATTGTGGTCAGTGGCCAGGCTGTGCTTTTCTGTCTTTTAAGGATTAAGGCGTTTTTGACTGAGTGGCATGCCTAACGCTGTAGTGCACCTGCATGTATTCATTACGGTAGATTTTTGAGTATCTGTATTCTTTTGTGTTTACGGTAGCATGCCACAGCAGTCAGAAAAGCATTTCACCATTCTCAAAAGTTCAGTGTCTCCACTGTTTACCATCAGCTGCAGTGGTGGAGGAACCCAGATGTGGGTTTTACTGGAAAACACACTGGTGCAGCCGTCCAGCAAAACTCAGACCAAAACACAAAATCATAAACATTAGTGTGTATTCAAAACACTTATTTGTGTAAAATAGTGGATAACCCTGAACATGGGCTGGAATGGTAGTGTTGTGCAACATTGCTGTGGTGGTATGCAAAAATTTTGGCACCCTGGTTAAGTTCACTCAGATTTTCTGAATGAAAAGAAGTGCACATCCTCTACAGACAACATGGCACCTTTTTTAGTTTAAAAAAATCGACAAAGTATGTAATTTGACCAGGGGTGCGAAAACATTTGCACATGACTATATCACCATGGCAACGTTTACAAAGCTGCATGCCGTCTTTGGGCAAATACTATCGCTGATTACACCAGTTTGGTTATGAACTGTGGAACTTTTTGTGTGAGAAGTGCAGCTTTATGGTGTAATGATAAACACAATTTTTGTGCTATAATATGTAGGTTATGTTATTTTTGACCCGTAGGATGATACAGGAGTTAAAGAGAAACTCATGGTTGTTTTTTTAGTCAAAGTCCAGTCTCCAAAACTAGACTACAGCACCTGGTCGAAGCATAATTAACACAAAACAAGTGACTTTCTTAGAAGTCAAATACATTTCAATGAACATAAAGTGTAAACGCGTTCAGGTGCAGCGTGGAAGAAAATTTCTTTTAGGAGTGGTTTTAATAGAACAGTGGAAACTTTAATTTTATTATTTGCTACAGCAAATAATT
The DNA here is from genome assembly GCA_037576975.1 of Alestes dentex. Classification (NCBI taxonomy): domain Eukaryota; kingdom Metazoa; phylum Chordata; class Actinopteri; order Characiformes; family Alestidae; genus Alestes; species Alestes dentex. The sequence continues at coordinate 44,722,090 of JBBIGA010000001.1, read as the reverse complement.
TGCTAAAGTGTAATCTTACTGAATTTTATAGCATAATCTTACTGAATATGATTCAAACTGTGTACTGTCACATGACCAATATGAAATCAATATGCTTTTTGTGACACTCATCCGTTGTTCAGGCTGTATTTTCCTGTCTTTTGAAGCTCAGGGCTTCTTCTTGGTGGCATTAGCTAACACTTTAGCACATCTGCATGGGTGCATTACTGCAGCTTCTTTTCTCTTGTGTTCGTGATGTGCGTGGTGGCTGTCAGCAATTATTTTCCAAAGTAAGCTTGAGTATAACACACACCTCACATCTCCATGCATGAGTGTATTTATTGTTTGTATTTGATGATGATTAAGAGCACGTCTTATGATTTTTAATAGGCTGGTTCGATTTGTTTTGCTTTATTTGCGCAATTAAATCCAGTTGAATAAGCTGTAATAATTGCAGCTCGGTCTAGCTTACATATCTGCTGCGAGGGCTGTAAACAGAAATGGTGGCAATCTTCTTCTCGCTCGCCGCTTTCATTCACCTTGTGCAAATCCCCCAGTAAAGCATCTTTTACACGATTCATTAAACCACAGAGAGGAATCTCTCGCCATGGAGGCAAATGACCCAGACGGCAATCAAACCAAGTGACAGTTTTAATGACAGCCCAGAAAATTAGTTAACATAAAAGATTTCCCTATAAAGTGTCCAGATGTCAAGAGGTGTAATTCGAGCCGCCTGGGAGGCTGGAGTCCGTGAAACGCTGAGGGATGCCAGGAGTGACCTCAGAGCAAGCCCATGTGCTTTGTCCAGAAATGGACTTTACAAATGTTGTTTTTATTGATTCAAATGTCTAATATCTCCTGGTTTTGGTAACATGTTGAAAAAGCCTCCCATCTCTGAAATGGCAATTTATCTGTAACAAACCCTAAGCGATCTCCACTCTGCTACACGAATGCATTCTTTTATAGCAACCATTGCTGGATTGGAAAGCTGTTGATTTCTGAAAATAAAGCCCAATCAAAGTTACCAGAAATTCACCTTTTGCTAAAATGTACTCATTTCAAATGATGAATTTTTGAAGCAAGACAGTGGTCACGCAGATCATAGCTTTTCTTGCTGACACCAGCGTGGTTGCAAAAATGCCTGGGTAGTAGGATGTACGATGATGATGCTTCAAAGGTGATAATCACCGTGAGAGAGTTTAACAAAACTCTCGGTAATTAGACTAGGCTGAGTGTTCTTCGCCCAGGTAGACAGTCCTAAAGGTCTATATATACTACCTGGCAGCCCAGTACTCAGGTGACTCTAATCTCCATCCTGTGGGTCTGTGTGAAATTCTGGAGAGGCGATCAAGAGAGGGCTGTCCGGTAGTGCCTGACTGGGAACACCAGTTATTAGCACATATTTTCAATGTTTAAGACAAAAATGCCATTGCATTAAAAATCTGTTGGAAAAAAGCCATTTAAGTGAATGTTCTGAACAATCAATCACTAACAAATTTTAAACATCACTGAAAGCCTTCGCTGTCACCATGTACAGGTCTGTAGTCATTGTTTCACTGTCCATAGGCATTTGTGTTTATGCTGTTACTGGTGATGTATTGCTATCTAGCTGTAAAGAGCCACATCGCACTCTGAACATTCTCTGAAGTGTCTCCAAGCATTGGTAGTACTTGAAACTTGAAATTCTGGCTTTTGTAAATTTTACCTCTTGTTTTTGCATCACTGTCTGCTGTCACATTTTCATTTTCACCACAGCTGAGAGGAGGGTCTTAAAAGCTTAACCTTGGTCAGAACTTCTGGATGGATTATTTAGTCTTGTGATTGGCTACTAAATGACAACAAAAAATGTGTAGAAAAATGGTCACATTGTAATACAATACACTGGCAATTCTGATCATACTCTAGGTTTATTGTAGGTCAGGCCTGGCATTTCAGAGGGATGTAAGATGCACAGCACACATACTGCCTTTGGTAGGAAAGCCTTGCTTCTCTAGTATAACATTAAAATTGAAATGTGTTGGTATCTCAAAAATGTTATTGTCAGCAGCAGTGTGTTCAGTCTTAAAGGCTTAATAAGCTATCGGTTAAGGTATTTTCCACCAGAGTGCAACAAACTGTTTGACGAAATCCGTACTACTTTCTCTACAGTTTAAATGTGTTGACGGTTCAGATGAGTTGTAAAATTATGAAAATTTAATAGATACCCACAGGCATCAATAGCCACATTCCAGTGGGCCTCCAGTATAATGATGGAAAACTCCTCTTTTTCTCCAAGGGGCAGCTCCTGGCACCCAGGCTACTTTTGTGTATGTCAGTTAAAGAGGAGAAGCAGCCTGAAAACACACACCAGCCGGAGCTCACAAATGTATGTTTGTAGTCACAGCTTTCTAAATGAGAGGTGAAATAGTTTACCACCAAAAGGTGTTTCTCATAGTATTTAAATGTGATTTCCTTTAAGGTTGGCATTAAAGTAGTTTCATGATAATTATTTTCAATATCACCAGGCCTAGTGGCAAATAGTTGCCTCTGCCTACTTTTGATTAGTTACAACATAGTCCAGCTCGGCAGCCTAGGAGTTTAACTCAATTTTAAGAAGAAACATAATTAGGTTGAATGAGATTTTTGCCATTTTTAAGGCTTGCCCTACAAAAGAACACACATATGAGTGGAGTATGTATAGAGCAATTGTCCCAAAATTGTAAAGGGATGTAAAATTTGCTAGATGACATGGGAAAAAATAGTTTTCTGTTGATGAGAAACTAGAAAAATGGAGAATTCAGTGTTCTGAGAATGTGCACCGGCAAATAGGAGAGCACAGTGAATGGCAACCTAATTTAGCCATCATTTGCACAAGATTTCCCCAGGAATGTCCCAGAGCAGTGTGAATTGTAAACAAAATGAAGACCCAGCATCAATAATATATTGTCCAGTCTAAGTGATAAATGTGTTATAAGGAGGCACAGCTTCACTGTATGTGTGTGAGTGTGTGAGAGAGTGAAAGAGAGGCTGCGCCCTGTTTGTCTTTCCCTTTCTCTCACACACACACACACACACACACACACACACACACACACACACACACACACACACATACACACACACACAGCAGGGAGTGCAGTGCTCTCCGGGCAGCTTATTGAGCACACATTGACAGGAGAAGAGGTCCTTTGCAGCTGCTCCATCGCACATAATGCATTTTTTAGCAGCGACCTGTCAATAGCACAACATGCTCACAACAGGTCACCTTTCAATGGCACTGGATGTGCCACAGGGTGGGTAAAGAGCACAGAACGATTTATTAGAGCCTGATAAGAACAAATGTGTGTCTGTGTTTGTTTTTGTTTTTGTACATTCTCAGGACAGAAATATTCTGACGTGGCCAAGGCTACAGGACCAACTAAATGATCCTGACAATTCATAACAGCTCCATGTTTCATTGCTTAAAGCTAAAAGAGCAAAACCATTTCATTATGTTTGCTGGAGAAAAAATTAAGGTTAAGCTTAGAAAAATCACATTACTTACAAATACTTAGATACACTGATCAGCCAGAACATTAAAACCACCTGCATAACATTGAGTACTTCCTCCTCGTACCACCAAAACAGCTCTGCCATGCCGAGGCATGGACTCTGATGGTGTGCTATGATATATGGTACCTAGATGTTTGCAGAATATCCTTTAAGCTGCAAGGGGTGGCCTCCATGGATCAGACTAGTTTGTCTAGAACATCCCATAGACGGTTAATCAGATTGAGATCTGGGGATTTTGGAAGCCAACTCAACACCTTGAACTCTTTGTCAACGATGTTTAGTCAGGTGGTAAGTGTAAAATAACCATTTGTCATACCTGAACACACCACAGCACACAGCGTGAACAGCACGACATTCTTCCTCTGTATTTAAACCCATTCACCAAGTGAAGCAGCGGGTAGCCAGGAACACAGCGCCCAGGGAGCAGTGTGTGGGGACAGTACCTTACTCAAGGGAACCTTAGTGGTGCCACAAGCCATCCAAGGATTCAAACCCACGGCCTTCTGGTCACAGGGCCAACTCCCTAACCACTAGGCCACTAGGTACCCCTGGTACTTGTCCCAGTAACATCCACATGAATGCAGAAGGCTTTCCAGCAGATAATATCCTGCTAGCATCTTTTAACCTGGCAACAGATATGCATGTGGTCGTCCACATGCAAACATGATGGATCAGATGAGGCCTTCTTCCATTGCTCCATGGATTCATTCTAATGCTCACAAGCAGGTGCTTTCAGCAGTGGACAGGGCACTCTGACTGGTCTGCAGCTACTCAGCCCCATACCCAAGTTCTGACACCTTTCTATCACAGCCAGCAAGAACATTTCAGCAGTTTGTGCTACTGTAGCTCTTTCGGAGGATCGGGCCAGATGGGTCAGCCTTCTCTGATCACAAGCATTAATGAGCCTTGGGTACCAGTGTCCCTGTCACAATTTCTTCCATAGACTACTTTGGATAAGTACTAACCACTGCATATCAGAGACTCCCCACAGTTGTTTGCTGTTTTGGAGAGGCTCTGACTCAGTCTAGCCATCACAGCATGGCCCTTATGAAAGTGGCTCAGATCCTTACGTTCGCCTGCTTCCAACGCAGTAACTGACTGTTCACTTGTCGCCAAATATATCCCACCCTTGACAGGTCTCACTGTAGTGAGATATTCAGTGTTATGCACTTCACCTGTGTAGTTTTAATGTTGCAGCTGATCAGTCTTTACCGATATAGCCCTTTTTTTGAAATGCATAAAAAAGTATCATGATATTCTAGCTCTATCTTGCTCTCTCACCAAGTGATTTTTGCCCAATTGATTCATTGTGTCGGTGCCTTGAGAAAGTGCATAACTGGATGCATCATCATTTTCTCCAATTAAATAAAGACAAAATGGAGATTATTCTGTTTGGTAATAAAGAGGGAAGATTAATTCTTAGTGCCCACCTGGAATCTAGATCATATAAGTCATCAACTCATGTAAAAAAAACCTTGTTGTAATCATGAATGGAGACCTTAGTTTTGATGACCACATCAAAGCTGTCACAAAGTCAGCATTTTGGCACCTCAAAAACATTGCTAATGTTAGAGGCTTTGTGTCCAAACAAGACTCAGAGAACTGATCCATCCCTTCATTTCCTGCAGGGTTTACTATTATAATGCTCTCCTCACTGGGATGCCCAAAAAGTCCATAAGACAGTTCCAACTCATTCAAAATGCTGCTGCCAGAGTTCTAACTAAAACCAAGAAAAGAGAGCACATTACTCCTATCCTCAGGTCCTTGCACTGGCTCCCAGTGATAATGTGCTATATAAATAAATGTGAACTTGAACTTGAACTGTTAATAAAATGTATTTTAGATTGAGGTAAAGTGTATTGTGTATTTAGACCCTGCTCTATTTAACTGAATGAACATTTGGAGTGCAAACAAAGTTCAGACTGTGATATCAAGACCTTTAAAAACTGTTTGTATTCAGCAAAATGCAAATACAATGGGACAAAATGACGACCCTCTAGAGCCTCTGTGCAGGGTAGTAGCCCTGCGTTTACAGAACAGATGATCAAGACAGACTATATAATACAAATTGCAAAGAAGACAGCAAAACACTAAATTACAATACAAGTTTACAGCATCATAAGTGCAACAGAATACATACTGCTCTGGAAAAAAGAAGAGACCACTGTAGTTTATTTTTCAATCAGCATCTCTATGAGTGACAACCATTCCATGCCAGTGTCTGTTAAATTTCTACACAAGCACCTCGTTCCGCTTTATGAGGTACTGATTAGTGATCACCTGAATCAAATGTTATTTAATAAATAAAAGTATAAAAACACTGCTGTAATCGACACTTGGCCAGATGGATGGCAAAACACTACTAGATGTTTGTCAAGTTTGCCATTTTGTTTAGGAGTGAACAAGATATTTGTTTTCTTTGTAAACACTGCATCATTTCTCTTATTTTGATGGATTGCCCTTTTCTTTAAAATGGTGCTTTAAAGATCAATATTTATATCTGGAAATGAGGAGAAATATTGTCAGCAGTTCTTAAAAACTGAGGCAAAGCTGTTCAGTTCAATACTTGCACCTATAAAAGACAAAACCTGAGAAAATGAACATTTTTGCAGTGGTCTCTTATTTTTTTTTCTGGAGCTGTATATAGAACAAAGCCAGATGAGATGCTTATTAATGGAGTACAATCCCGAGTGAGAGACTGCGCAAATTACCCTATATAAAGTATAAATGAGTGAATATTCCCTCTATTCTTGCATGCATATATTCTACCACTTCCATTAAAACATGCACTGGTGTAGTTTATACCCTTGGATCTAGCAAATCTCTAGATAGGTCCAATTAAGCCCAGTGCAGAGTAATTAATATGTCAGAGACTGTAGAGGATGAGGGTTAGGGTTTAAAGAAGTGGTGATGAAGACGTGAAGGGAAAGAGCACACGTCAGCCCCCCACCCCACACACACACACACTCACACACACACACCCACACCCACACATGCAACCCTGCCCCTTCCCTCTGTCCTCTCTCCACTTCCGAAAGATCATTAACCTAATTGGTGACAGGGGGATCTCAGGCCGCCGTGGACAGTTACTGAAGACGAAGGCTCGTTAAAGATGGAGGCCAGTAACAACACTTCAGACGTGAGGGAGACACTTTTTGGTCTGTCGCTTCATAATCCCCCCTGATCTGATGTGTCCTTAGTGCTGAAAGTTACTGAAAGGAAAATCCAGGCACAGTCGTTCTAATAGATGCAGGAATAGTAACGTCTTATTCCAGCAAGCTCGTTATAATACAGTCCTGAAGCTGAATGCTTATGCTAAGATTAACTGACAGCTTGGGATGGTGAATGTAATCAGAACTGGACCGCTTTTTGTAAGTGTCGCTTTATATTGGTCACCGCTGACCATAGTGACATGTAGAATTAAGGGTCATATTATACCACTGGCTGCATTATCCAGGTAACCATCAAACCACTGAAACATCCACTGCAGGTTTTTAAGCCTGTCTCAGTTGCTTCAACTCAATTACACTGAAATATTTTACTTCTCAGTGAATCGTTAATTATGTTTTTGGATGTATTGGAAATACTGTTAAATTCTCAAACTGGTCTGTCTTATAGAAAAAGTTCTATAGGGACACTGAAATAATGTAAATGTTTTTTTTGCCACATAGTACATGTCATATAATAGCAGTACACTGGATTACATGAGGTTTTTCTTTTATAACTGACCTGAACTTTGTGTCTTAAAGGCTGTTTATGAGTCTGCTGTGTGCTTGCGCCGAGACTCTCTCACTCCCACATACACTGTCAAGGCCACTCGCCCCACCGCTCTCTTTCCCCATATATTATGGAGTCGATTTGACAACAAAAATATATATTTTTTTAATGATCAATACTTGGCTCCTGATCAAACGATCAAAAATCTGATTACACACGCAATACACCAGATATTAATGAATGTTTTTGGCATCAGAATTTTTCCAGAATTCAAAAGTGGTACCTTTTTCGGATATAAAAAGATATAATGGGACTCTTTATTTTACTTTACTTCAATTAGGAGAGGGGACAGCTGATGCAAACACTACCCAAGATTATTGAAGGAGGAGAATTTTGGCCAAAATGCATTAAGCGTTTAAAGGGCATTGAAAAGTTATTTACAGGACAATCTTGAGTAGTGTATACCCACAAGAGCAAGACTAAGCAACATTTTTTTCCTTTTTAAAGCCCCAGGGGACCTATATCTTCTTCTAAGTCGATCATTCTCAATATATTTCCTTTACAATAAGCGTTTATGATAAAGTTAGGGTTTGCTAAATTACTTCAAAATAATGCGTATATAACTTGATTGCTAAAATGACATGACTGTATTACTGTTTTCCACACCCCTGCTGACCATTCAGTGATGTGTAAAGTAGCACGGTGGACATGCATGATCTCTGTCTCTGTCCCTGGCATGCCGCTTGGTGTCTGTACTTGAATGCACTGATAGTAAAGCATTATTATAATGACGCATTAATAATGAAGCGTTCACATGCGGATGACTAACTGAACTGCCTCCCTAACTCTCCCTGTCTTCCACTCCTTCTCTTTCTCTGCCGTCAAGTTCTTGCAATGTATGAAAATGTTCTTAAGTGTCCTACACCTGGCTGCACTGGACGCGGCCATGTCAATAGCAACAGGAACTCTCACCGGAGGTAAGTGCTTTCAGCCTGGCCAGCTAAATGGTCTCCCAGCTGCTTTACCGTGTGCTGGACATATATTATTTGTTCTTTGCTTTCTGTCTTTTTTTGTTCCTTCATGTTTGACTTTTGCTTGATTTGAATGGACAATATCTATTCTAGCAGCCACGTTTATTTTTATTCATTCTGATTCATCAGTTTTGCAGCACTTCATTACGTAGTGGAGATAGTGAATAGTGTCTTAATATGAAACTCATGTCTGCTCCTAAAACTCGGATTACAGAATTAACAGAATTTAAATGAAGAGGATATCAGTTTTGATGTCCGACTTTCACAAGAAAGTGCTAGCATTAAAGAGCCCAGATCATGGATTTTGTTCTTGCCTTTTTTTTTTAAATCAGAGAATTTAATGTAGTGCATGACACTTTTAAAGTTTCAAAACATATAAGGCCATCCATATATAAAAGTTAGGTTGCAAAAACAATCTGTTTTCAATCCGCTGTTTTTGTGATGTCACAAAACCCAACTATATAT
>JBBIGA010000001.1:44702452-44713267 GCA_037576975.1 Alestes dentex | reverse complement strand
CGATCTTATGCCTATTCACCCACTCACATAAAAGTTATGAGGGTGCTTCAGCCTGGGCTGCTTGTTGAAGGGGCCACAGTACACGTCAGCCTTTCAAAACAGAGACCATTTACATATAGGCACAGAGAATGATCTACAGTGGATCAAGTATTCAGATGCTTAATCATACATAAGAGACATTTCTCTTAGAAAAAGGTCCCACTAATGGAAACCCATGCCAGTAGACGTCTTAAGGGTGATGAATACCGATCTCACACTCTTTCACCTTATTGCCCGTAATTCTAATCTGGGTTGGGGAGCAGTGGAGGTGTGAGTGCAGGCAGCTGGTGTGGGATGGCAGACATAGCAGCAGCCATTAGCACCTCGGTGACACCCAGGCAGGAGAGCCAGCCTGCTGCAGCCTCGCCCTCAGAGCCAGAACCATCTGCGCATCACACACACACACACACACTCATTCGCACACATCCATGCAGTCACACAGTAAAAACATGCACAACACACACAAATATACATTTACAAACGCACACACTCGGCTCTCACATGCAGACTCACAAGTCTGGAAGTGTGTGTACTAGGGGCCCACAGCAAATTGGCAGCTTCTGTTGTGTCATTCACACATAATCAGATCCACACACACACACACACATACACACACACACTTTTGCTCTCACCTTGTTCCCTCCACATCTTGTACCTGCAGACCAAGGCCCTCTTTACAGTCATGTCAAAGAGTGAAAACAGATTTTATTCCTGGATTGTCTCAGGTTAAGCCTGATTTTACAGCAGCTGAATGTGTTTGATGTGTTGAGTGAAATCCTATGGAAGCAGAAAGACTGCAGTTTAGGCTTCCTCAGCTCTTTGGCCGAGATCAAGTGGGGAAACTTTCTGGGCGGGGGTTGCGTCACAAATGGAAGAGTGGAAAGAGTCCATAAAGCTGAAGCTGTTGCTCAGAAATTTTTCCTCCCATTAGTATTATGTTTGTGAATTGACTGAATAATCACACACATCTTTTTTCTGTTGTGTTGATGCAGCCTCTCGGGGTGCCCAATAGCAGCCGCTGAGAAGCTGGCCAAAGCCCACGAGAAACACCAAACCTGCAATGGAACCAAGTCCAACCAGGCATCGGATCGAGTGCTGAGGTAAGACACAACCTGTCACTGATGCTGTTCATATTATGTGCTGTTAGGCTACGCTTCAAATACTTGTCCAAACAGATCAGACGTTATTCCCTGAATGTGTCATTCTCAGTCTGGTTCAGATTTCACATTCAGCTTCTCACGGCACACCTCCCGCTTCAGATTTTTTCTTCTCCGTTAACAATCAGAATACCCTTATAAAAGGTTTAAAAAATTATCTATAATCAGGTTGTTTAGTTATAAATCATTAATAATCAGTTACAAACGAGTTATAACACCTGTCGTACACTGATGCAGGCTCACTATTTGGCAGGACCTCAGATCTTCCTAGTTGCTGAGCTTGTCTTGTTCCTTTCTCAGACAGAATGTTAAACTGTCAGCTTCATCAGGTCTTTATTAACATGCTGCTACCAATAAAACACCAGATCTTGCCAAATAGTGAGCCTCCTTCAATGTATGACAACTGTTGTATGATAACTGCTTATTAATGATTTATAAACTGTTTACAACCTAATTAACAATCATTTATACACTTTTTACAAGAGTAGTCTTGTAAAAGTAAATACATCTTCCTCTCTGTTTTCCTGTCTTCATGACGTTAAAACTTTATAGTTGTACTTTTATATGGCATGCTGGAGTCAAACACTTTTCTTTCTGACGAGGCCCACATTTGTGAGAAAGCAAATGAAATCGAATAGTGAATTCAGGACAGGACATGCTGTAGTTTCGGTTGGAATTAGACCCTGACAAAAATTTCTCGGGCTGCGTTTGGGTCCGGGCCAAAATTTCAGGCCTGACTAAAGCTCTAGGCCATGCACGGACATGGAAAAGACTCGTCTCTAACTGTGCTAACCGCATTTGCCAGTAATTCTTTCAGACAGCAGGAAGCACTTTTATGTCTGGAAAGATTGCTTTATCTGTTTATTACATTATTTTTACACTGACCGAGTTTGAGTTAGAAATAAACATTGAACTGCTTAACCCTTAGACATTTCCAGATATTATTGTTATTTTTCAATAAAATTGCTTTATGTTGCATATTTATTAATATTTAGTTAGATGTTATGGCATAAATAAATCTTTCCTTAAAACAAGACCCATAACACTAACAATCCTTATGTAACCCACCTTTTCTACATATTAAGTTTTGTGCTTTAAACAGAATTTCTTGGCTTGTTTCAGATGAACAGAAAGAATAAAACTATAAGAGGAGGTATTTTATATCATATACAGCATTGAGACCAGCATGGAGGCTCTGAAATGCTTAATGCTGTTGGATGGGTGATACCACAGTACAGCAGGAAGCACTCTTGTGTCTGGAAAGATTTTGTAGTTTCCTTATCGCATTACTCAAACTGTTTACGCTGTTGATTAAGTTTAAAATAAAAATAGAACAGGTTATTGTACAGTTCACCAATTCAGACACCATACAGCCCAGTGCCATTCTGTTCATGAGCTATATTTCATAGCTCACTCATGAAGTCACAGTTTATTGTTGAAGCAACCTCACCTACAACCAGAGTGAGGAGTTTCATTTATTTATTTGTTTGTTTGTTTAGTTGTATTTTTGGCCTTTCTTATGCTTTTGAATTAATGCACTAAATATAAAACATGGTAATAAAGAACATATAATTTTATTATTGATAAAATCTGCTTTGAATAGGACAAAGCTGAGCTGATGACAAATAAAAGCATCATTTGCATACAATAAACGTACTGAATTCTTTATCTTATGTAGGCTACAATAAAGTCCACCATCGAAAGCAGAAGGTTGGTCATCAAAGGCAACGAAGCCAATTCATTAAGTTACCCTTAAACATTGGCAGAAGTATACAGTGATGTATGTGTTGATGTTGTAGGCCCATGTGCTTTGTGAAGCAGCTGGAGATCCCACAGTATGGTTATAAGAACAACGTCCCCACCACCACCCCGCGCTCCAACCTGGCCAAAGAGCTGGAGAAGTACTCCAAGACCAGCTTCGACTACAACAGCTACGACAACCAGAATGTGTACGGCAAACGCGCCATCGCACCCAAGGTCCAGGGCCGGGACACATCGCCCAAGGGATATGACGGTAAACACATTTCATACTTTAAACCCTATGACCCGAGCCTGACCAGTGAATACCATATAGTTTAAAAGTGAATGGCTATGCCTCATGTAGTTTTAGTGAAAGATGTTATTTAGTGAGCGGACATTAATTTTCAGCAAAAGGAGGAAAAGTTGGTAATTGGTAATGAGCAATAAAAACCCATTCTCATTATGAATGGCTGGGCAAATTCAGCATTGCCACAATTGCACTGCTTTATGAATGCTCCCAATGTCTTCCGCAGGCTTTGACCAGAGGAATGGAAATGTATGGAAATTATATAGCAGTAGATGCATAATGAATGGCTGGGTAGAGGCGAGTCAAGGTCTAGTCTTTGGGCAGCAGCTAATTGCAATTCTATGTGAACAGCAGTTCGCTCCCTAGCTGCACTTTAATGACTCAGAAAGGAGGGGGGGAAGTGGAGCGAGAGAGAGAGTGAGAGAGAGAGAGAGAGAGAGAGAGAGAGTGAGAGAGAGAGAAAGAGACAGAGAGATGGAGAGAGAGACAGAGAGAGAGAGCGAGAAAGACAGAGAGATAAAGAGACAGACAGAGAGAGGGAGAGAGAGAAATAGAGAGAGAGAGACAGAGAGAGAGAGAGAGAGAAATAGAGAGAGAGAGACAGACAGGGAGAGAGACAGACAGAGAGAGAGAGACATAGAGAGAGAGACAGGGAGAGAGAGAGAGTGTGAGAGAGACAGAGAGAGAGAGATGGCAGCAGGGCGCTCAGTGGGAGATGCCACTTTGATGCCCGGCTGGTGACTGGGGCTCATTGTCCCTTTAGTCAGACGGAAAAGCGAGCAGCTTTCTCACCTTAAGCTCAAGGATGCAGCTCTCGACCCCTGCTGCTTCTGCTCTACCTCAGCGCAACGCTCACATTAATCAGCCAGTCTGAGGAATCATTGTGTGTTGGCTTTAGAAATGATCAGTGAGCAGGTAAAAGGTTTATCCCTCATTATTTGACTTTTTGAACGCTACAAAACAACAAACATGCACAAATAAGCGGATTATCTTTGCAAAGGCTTTGTGTTGCCTATTTTTCTCTTATTTAATCCGGATTTGTTTATTCATATATATTCTCCAGTTTTCTCGTTTTATTTTCTAGTTTGTCGGTCCCACATGGTGCACAGGATCCAGTAGTCACATGATGTTACCAAACTTGCATGTGGTCTAGCATGTGCTTTCTCCGAGAACTGAGAAGCAACACTACATCTTTTCAGACTGCTGGTATTGCAACGTTATTATACAGATCAACACACTTGGAGGAGAACACTAACTCCCAATTGTATATCAGATCCCCAGCAGCATTGTGCTCAGTAACAGGGGGAGGTGCAGGGGGGAGGGCCATCCTACCCAAGACCAGTTATTCTTTCTTAGATTCCGAGCTACTGATAGCTCAGACTCCCAGCCAAACTCTCAATCTTTTGATTTGCAGCCTATTTAAAGTATGTCATTTAACATGAACAAAATGCAGGCTAATCTTTTAGTAGCACGCACCTTAAAGCTGTAATTGTGCACAGTAAAGATAAAAAGGTCAGCAAGACTGTTTGAGATTACGAAGAACCTCAGTGCAGTCTGAGCAAGTGCTAAATGGTGATTTTATGCTTCTATTACTTGTCAGCAATGCTGAAATTGTAGCTTCAGTGTAAAGTTAAAGGAGCAAACCTCAGATACGAAACACATCTTGACTGATTGACTGAGTTTGGGTTTAGGTGGAAATTATGTAAATTACCATTTCTATTTTTGGAACCATGTCTATTTATCAAATCATCACAGAATGTTCTCAGAATGTAAAGTTTGTTGAATTACAAAATGTGTGTAAAAAAAGTGTGTGTGTGTGTGTGTATCCTCACAGCTAAGCGCTACTGTAAAAACTCCAGCTCAGCAAGCAGCACCACCAGTAGCTACGCCCCCAGCAGCAGCGGCAGCAGCCTGAGCTGTGGAGGAGGAGGTGCGGGAGCAGGAGGCGGTGGGGGAGGAGGAGAAGGAGGAAGCAGCGCCAGCAGCACCTGCAGCAAGAGCAGCTTCGACTACACGCACGACATGGAGGCTGCACACATGGCCGCCACTGCTATCCTCAACCTGTCCACGCGCTGCAGGGAGATGCCTCAGAGCCTCACCGGCAAGCCCCAGGAACTCTGCACACGGGTACACACAAACAGAGCATGTGTGTGTGTGTGTGTGTGTGTGTGTGTGTGTGTCATGAGTGGATGTGTGTGTGCACTGCTGTTCAAAAGTTTGGAAACACTTTTCAGTCAATTCTAATTCTCAGTAATTTCACAGGATCCAAATAGTAGGAGGTACCAGTGGACCATAGTGGCATAAGTAACGCAACATACAAACAGTGCAAAGTAAAGGTTAACCCATTTAAATGAATATGGTTTTTAAATAAGTAGGAGTACGATAAGTAGAATAAATAAGAGTATCAGATAGTTATAGTGAGGCTTTGAAGTGGCCCACCTGTCTAAGCATTGTTCTTATCACCCTGAAACCACTCACATAATCCCTGGTGATACCACAGCCATGGCTGGAAGTCCAGCAGGGCATAACTAGACCCACTCTCTGGGTGGGTTGGAGGCCCTTTCCTCTCACTCCATCACTCAGTGTGATCCTAATGAACAGAATTGGCAGTTAGTGATCTTCTCCAAGCGTGTTGATCTGTGTAATGATGCATTAGCAGCAGTTTGATTAGTGCATCCCCCTACATCCGATAGCATTATGTGATGCTGGGGTGACTAGTGTTTGGGACTGGCAAAAATCTAGGATTAACCAATATGTGAAGGAAAAAATAAGTTATAATATGAACGTCTAAATGACAATTTTAGCATCTAATTAATAATAAAATCCACACTGCGTGTTTGTTAGTAATGTAAATGAAATAACAGTGATATGACAAGTGGCTCCAAACTTTTGAAAGATGTGTATAATGTATTTGTGTGTGTGTGTGCAAAAGTTTTGGCATTCCTGGTCACGTGTTCTGTTGATATAAGCCACACCCTCAGAGAGCACACTTCTGCACATTTTAATGCACAGATGCTGTTTATTTGATAAATTAAACATATTGTGGCAAAAGCGCAGGGAATATGGCCTGTACAATGGTTATGGGATGTTTTATGTTTCACTAAAGCACTAAAGCACTGAAATGCACTGAAAAAAAGCCTTTAGAGAATGTGAACTTTTAATAAAACCTATTAACCTATTAACCAAACATGATCTGACCAGGGTGTTCAGACTTTTTTAATACAACTGTGTGTGCGCGTATTCTCCTTGTTCCACGTTTCAAACACTGTCCCAGCAAATCTCCCACTGTTAGCTGTGTTTGTGTGAGCTGTGTGCTGTATCTGTCAGCCTGTCTGCTGCTGTGTGACACAGGCTGCCAGGCAGCAGATCAGAAGCTCAGGCTGTATTACAATGCAATTACATCCATTACTGTGCGGAGATTGCGAGCATCGTAGCCATTGTGCATATCCTAATAGCTTATTTTACCCATGGTTGAGTTGAGGAGGCATGTGTGTGACACCTCGGTCTAGTCTGCTGTGTGTGTGTGTGTACGTGTGTGTGTGTGTGTGTGTGTGTGTGTGTGTGTGTGTGTGTGTGTGTGCGTGTGTGTGCGTGTGTGTGTCCGCAAGAAATTGTACCAATGAAATTATCTGACAAAGGAATTTGGATGTTATGAAGTTAAAATGAGCTGTGCTTAACTCTGTCTGCTTCTAAAACCATAACATAGAGTTTCATAAAGACAAAAGTGTGTGTTATGCCATAGAAGCAGATATTAGAATAACGCACAACTATTTCACCTTCATATCATCATTTCTCAATGTTCTAGTTTGATTGTTCATGGTGGACCCATAACAGAGGGTCTGCCTCGCATATGACTCAGCCATTGATACTAATCCTCTGAGTTCAGAGACTTGTAGTGTGAAAAATAACACTGTGGCTACACTTTGATGTTATACTTGGTAGGAGAATCCCTACATCACTTTCAGAAAGCTAGAAATTAGTATGATGCTAGTACATATAAACTCTACGGGTTTAACAGTTGATGATAATTCAACTGAATACATTTTGAAAAAAGTAGAATGGAATGTCAGTATAGTCCGTAAGTTTCAGTTGTTGGCATTTTTTGCACTTGTTTTATTGCTGATGTTGCATAGTTCCTCCAGCCGTTGCTGTAATGAGCTGATCTTGTGGAAAAAAACCTATTTCATTAAATCCTAGTCTAATTTGAGATTTAAGGAAACACTGCATAATTTCTTAGAGAATCAAATCAAACAGCATCATTGAACAGAAAAGAACAATTTAATCTAATCAAATTATTGTAGAATCTGAGACTTTATGATGCATTGAATCTTTTCGCAAGGAATCAGATTGAACTATAAAAAAATTTGAACTCTCATGATGTTTCCTAAACAATCAAATCAAATCAAATCAAATCATGGTGAAATTTGAGGTGTCATGATGCAATGAAAGACATCCTGAAGAACTGCAATTGAACCAAGTGGTGAAATCATGGTGAAATTTATGATTTGATGCCACATTGAACGATTTCTTAAAAAATGTACACCCTAAATGAACACACACACACTCCTCCCACACACTCACACACATACACATACACACACACACACACACACACACACACACACACATACACACTCTCTCACACATACTCTCCTGGCTTTGACACTAATGGTGAGGTGTGCGAGGAAGGATGGAAAGGAGAGGGATAGGAAGGGGGGATGATGGCATATGGTGGGTGAACGGAAGTGCCCTGAGCAAGAGAGGGCTTCCTCTCTCTCTTTCTCTCTCTCTCTCTCTCTCCCTCTCTCTCCTTCCTCCATCCATCTCCTGTCAGTGTGCAGAGCAGAGAGGAGGATGAGAAGCAGCTGGCCTGCGGCAAAACCCATCTCCTCCTGCCACTGACTGAGAGACAGCATGGTGGCTCCTCTCCATTTGTGCCAGCTGTGCCGGCGCTGAGACTTCAGCACTCTGCAGCAGCTTTCGGCCCATTATTTCCCATATAAAATAACAGCGGCAAATGGGCTGAATTGGAGCTGTTTGTCAGCAGTAAAGCCGCGGTGGAAACAGAGCGAGAACGCCGTGTCCATTAGAGTCAACGCTGCCTACATATCATTCATTAATATGAGTCATTTCAGAATATTAGGCATTATATTATACAGTCCAAGGCAAAAAAGGTTTTCTGTGTTTATGTAATTAATTAGGAATAAGCAAAGGAGAAAAGTGTTCTCTCTCTCTCTCTCTCTCTCTCTCTCTCTCTCTCTTTTCTTTCTCATTTTCACTCCTGTTTCTCTTTCTTTCTCTCGCCATTTTTCTTCCCACTCTTTCTATTTTGTTCTTATATTTCTTCTGTCATATTTCTGCTCTTCTTCCTTGTCCTTATCCCTTCTTTCTTTCTTAATTTTTTTTTCTTTCTCTTTTCTTTCTGATTCTGCCTTTTTTTTTTACTTTTTTCCATTTCTTTCTTACTTTCTTTTCTCCTTTTCTCTTTCTTTTTCTTTCTTTCTTTCTTTCTTTCTTTCTTTCTTTCTTTCTTTCTTTCCTTCTCTGTAAATGTAATGAGTTCTTTGGGACCAGTGGGAACTGAGAGGTGTGACTGTATGAAGTGCCTCTTGTTTCTCCCTCTGGTTCTCCTGATCTTGGTTCCCATGGGGATGGAGGTCAGGGTCAGGCTAAGTCAGGTGTACTGCAGAACAGGAGGTGGTCCTACACCCGCCACACCTCCTGACAGTGATCACACACACACACACACACACACACACACACACACACACACACTGATGCTGGATGACCTGAAGAAAACCATCACAGCAATCCTGCCACCCAGCATGACCTTTATGGTTGGACAAGTTCCAGACTTTTCTTTTTCTAATTCATACCGTTTCTCTTGTGCATCTTTCTGCCACTCTCTCTGTCAGATTTGTTCCGTTACTGGGAAAAAAAAGGCCCTTTTTACTTTGTGAACTTTTCATATTAGGCTAAATGTATAACATAATCTCATTTAAAAGACAAAACTCTTCTTTTCTTGCATGTTTTGATCTCCACCAATATACTGCACCCACCAGCCACTTTATAAAACACTTCTACCTTGTAGCTCAAACTTGCTGGTGTACAGTTAGACATCTGTTGATGCACAGTTTGTGTTAGCTGTCCTGTATGGTCAGGTCCACAGAGCCTCTTGGCTGGATATTTTTGGGCATCGGATCACTCTCAACCTAGAACCACAAATTCCTCCACATCAGTGTCACTGTTGTGGTCCACCACCCAAATTAAAGTTGGTCAAGAGCAGGCCTGTGGTCAGGAAATGCTACTTTCTTTTTTTTCCTTTCTGTGCAAAGATAGAGATAAAAGATTATTTTAAAGCAAAAAGGATAAAAAAAAACTTCTATAAACAGTGCTGTGCAAAGGTCATATATATATATCCCTAATATTTTTTCATTTCCAGTCAAAACGCCCATTCCTTTTTCAGTGTCAGTAAAAAGGGAAGCACATATTTAACAGAAAAACATGATGATGTTCTGAGAAACAGAAACAGACAAATAACTAAGAAAACCTGCACCTGAACACCCGAGACATGGATCTGAGATGCGCAGGAAGGTTTTACGGGCTGAGGAGTGTAAATTTATAATTGGGATTGACTCGGATGGTGAGAAGCAGAAAATGTAGCTGATTTCTTTGGAGGTGTTTACAAGAAGCGTGGAAAAAAAAGAAAAATGAAAAGAACAGGAGCTGTGATATAAGCAAAGCTGGAAACTCATTAAAAAAAAACCCATTCTATTAGTATAATACTGTTATATTGTGCAGTTTACGGTTAAAATGTGAAGAACCAGCTGACGCACTGGTTCTAATGTAGGGAGCTGAGGGGCAGGTTACATGTGCAGAGGAGCTTAATTGGGGCAAATCCAACACTCATAGTCCTCAAAGCAGGCAGAGGTCAGACCCCTGGATGACAGGAACAACACAGGCAAATCCATAATTAAAAACCAGAAAACAAGATGAGTCAAAACCACAAAGAAAAACACTAGACGCTAAACACTAACAGAGAAAACAAAATCAAGAGGCAAGGAAACAGCCCAGAAATGCATGAAAACAACACAGCAGGACCTCACACTAGAACAGGAAGAAGCTGTAGGTGTGTGTAGTTGAGAGAGGGCAGAGATAAAAGTGGAGAGAGCCAGTCCCAAACAGGACAGTCCTTGTTGATTGAGAATTATGACCTTAAAAATGAAAATCACATCATATTTTATTTTTTTTAATAATCAGAGCATTGGAATAAAGCCCATTTCCAACATCATATACAATATATGGACAAAAGTATTGGGATGCCAGAGGGACTCAGGACTTTAATGACATTGCATACATAGAGTTTAATATGGAGTTGGTCCACCTTTGCAGCTATAACAGCTTCCACTCTTCTTGGGCGAGAAGGCCTGGCTCGCAGTCTCCGTTCCAGTTCATCCCAAAGGTGCTGGATGGGGTTGAGGTCAGAGCTCTGTGGGAGCCAGTCAAGTTCTTCCACACTGAACTCATCCAGCCACGTCTTTATGGAGCTCGCTTTGTGCACTGGGACACAGT
>JBBIGA010000001.1:44651956-44691956 GCA_037576975.1 Alestes dentex | reverse complement strand
AGTAGTAGTCATAATAGTAGCCATAGAAGCAGCAGCAATACTAGCTGTATCAGTAGAAGTAGCACTAGAAGCAGTCACATTAATACCATTAACAGTTGTAGTTGTAGTAGTAGCAGTAGCATTAGTATTAGTAATGGAAGCAGTAGTAGTAGTAATAGTAGCAGTAGTAGTATTAGTACTCGTAGTAGTATTAGCATTACTAGCAGTAACAGTTGTAGTAGTAGCAGCAGCAGCAGTAGCAGGAGCAGTTGTAATAATAGCAGTAGTAATAGTAATGTGGGTGGTGGTGGCCTAATGAGTAGGATACTTGTCTCTGGACCGAGAGGTCATGGGTTCAGCATACCACCTCTGGGTTTCTGAGCAAGACCCTTAATCCCAAGTTGCTCGAGGGAGACTGCCCCCTGTAGTTGTAAATGTAGTAGTTGTTGTAGGAGTATAAGTACTAATATTAGTGGCAATAGTTGTGGTGGTTGTAGTGTCAGTGCAACCCGTTGCAGTTGTAATAATAGCATTAGCAATAACTGTAGTAACAGTAGTTGTAGCAATAGCAACAGAGGATGTTGTTGTTGTTGTAGCAGCAGTAGTAGCAATACTAGTATTAGCAGTAATATTTGTAGCAGTAGCAGAAGTTCTAGTAGAAGTCATTGTTGTGTTTGTAGCAGTAGTTCTAGTAGTAGTAGCAGCAGCAGTAGTGATAGTAGAAGTAGTAGATGTTGTATTAGTAGCTGTAGTTGTAGTTGTTGTGGTAGTAGCAGTAGTCTTCTTTTGGCCCCTGTGTGTGTGTGTGTGTGTGTGTGTGTAAATGAGCAGTCGCTAATGTGGATCAGACTGCTGAGTGTGAAAATGGTGGCAGCGGCTCAATCCACCAGTGTGTGTCTGCTTCATCACTGCTCCTGCACTGCTGAGGGACAAAGGCCAACTGGAAGGCCTTCCCGCCCGAGGCGCTCCAGCAGCAGCGAGTGCCACACCTCACACACTCACACAGCCTGCAGGGAGCTGGGCAAGATTTACTCACACATTTCCCTGACACACACACACACACACGTTTCACAAGGCCTCTCACTTTCTTGTCCTCCCTCTGTCATTTCCATTTCCAAATTCGGTTCAGATAGTTTCCCATTTCAAGATGTTACACTTCCATATATGCTGACAAAGTGAAATATCAGACTTGTTAAAGCAATGTAATAACAGTTCTATAATCTCTCTCTCTCTCTCTCTCTCCCTCTCTCTCTCTGTTTGTCTGTCTCTTTCTCTCTTTTTTTCTCTCTACAGTCAGATGATCTGGACCCCTTCCAGGATATTTTGGAGGACAGCGCATACGCCACCGATGTCACCATCCCGAGCCCCAAGCCAAAATTCGCGCCTTGCAAAGAAAGCAAAAAGGACCTGATAACGTAAGCCTGAAAGGGGAGGTGATGCCATTGCCCACCCCTGTGCCTACCTTTATCCCCCCCCCACATACTTTCTGTCCCCTCCTTTTTTCTTTTTCTCTTCTGTTGCTCCGCTCAGATCGATCGACCCTTAGCCGCATGCTACATGGCGCGACGGCGAGTCCTGGCAGACTCCTTTCATTTCTAGCTGTAGTCCTGTAGACTAGTGTACCTCTGGCTTCCCTCCGCTTTCTGTCCTGATGCTTTATCATAATAAAACATCATTCTCATTCTACCTGCTCATGTTGCAGATAGTCCCTAGGTTGTTGTGAGGTTTAGCACGCTCACGACCAAGCAGACAGTGAAGCTAAACTGGAAACAATGAACTCTTATCTAATCTAATTGCAAAACAAACTGAGAATCAAAGCAACACTTCATCGTAACCTGTCTCTGCGTGGCACTCTCCTAAGCTTTACAGGCGCTCTGTAGAAATGTCGGCCTTGACATCACTGCGAAGTCTCAAGCCTATGAACCCAGTCTTTTTGTCCATGTGCCAAATGTAATGTTTATGAAGGTGTCACATGAGTTTCTTTACCAAAAAAAAAAATGAAGTGTTACCATCTTTCCCAGTCTGCACACAAAATTATGTTTCCATTTTTTTTGTTGTTGTTCTGGACTTTGGCGTTTGATTCTATCTACTTTTTTCTGGAGACAGATGCCCAACACCAGGGTGTGATGGAAGTGGTCACGTAACCGGTAATTACGCCTCGCATAGAAGGTGTGACTTCATTTTCTCATGGTGGATTAAGTCCCAATTTATTGTTTTCAGCTTACCTCGACTATACTGTCAAACAGTAGCTAGGACAGTACCTCTCCATGTTAACCCTTTGAGTACCATACCTAAGTGTGTGAGATTGGATTAGATCAGAATTGATCCGTTAACGATCAAACAGAATGTTATTCGGAGGGTTAACAGGACATAGACCTGATATCCCCTGCACTTGCACCATGGCTTTTCTGCATTTACAGTTTTTGTGAGTTGCTTTTGTTTTGAATGTTTTTTTCCAGTTTTTATCTTTTGTTTCAGTTTAATCCCCCCTCCTATTTTTTGCACTAATGTCCACTTTTAAATCTCCCAGTCTTTCAGGTTGTCCTTTAGCAGATAAAAGCATTCGAAGTATGATGGCTACCAATTCTCAAGAACTCAAGTAAGGCTCTGATGGAACTTCAAAAATAGAAAGATAACAAGACAAAATGTTGTTCTTTTCTTGTAACCGTGCAAAACAAGTCAGCTGTGAATTTTATGGGAAATAAAATGCTCGGACTTGCTGTGAGGGTTTGGTCAGACGGCAAGTGGCATAAAACTTGTAGAAACTTGCTCTTTAAAATGAGCTTTCTGGAGGAATGTATTGATTAGGGCAAGCTTTATGTGTGGCCTCATGTCCAGTGTTGTGTAGAAAGCTATTGGACCGTGCAGGCTTTACAAAGTACATCCTCCCATGCTTGAATAAGCAGTGCTTGCCATGTCAGTGAAAAACACTTCATTTCTGGCCAATTTATTGGGGAAACTTTTAGAATGAAATATGAGTTTTATATTTGAGCAAGTCATTTCTGCTTTTAGATAAGGTATATATATATATATAGGCAAGATAACCCTTTATTAGCCCCGTATGTGGGAAACTTGCAAGATGGATAAGAAGCGGTAATTAGATTCTGATGTCCTGTTTATAATAAACGATACGTGTAATTCCTGAAGATGCATTCAGGGCCTGCCTTTCCCCCATGCTGGACAGTAACAGGGTGTATTTCTGTCCCAGGTGCCCGACTCCGGGCTGTGATGGCTCGGGACACATCACTGGCAACTACGCTTCACACAGAAGGTAAACAGAAGATGGCTTCCGTTGCTTCACCCTTAGAGGTCACAGTTACTTTAGATGCCTAGAGGCACATGTTGTATTCCATGTAATAATATTTAAGAATATGTAATGGTTCTCACAAGCAGAGGAATCTCGTTAGAAACATTCCGTTCATGCCCCAGATCTGTTTGTAAGTAGAAGAGGACAAAATTAGTATGGCTACAGAATTTGCAGCAGTAGGTACTAATTATTCGACAACAAATGGCAAGACATTTAGTTTACATGTTCAAAGCGGCATTCAGGTCTGAGCAAGTTAATCAAACCTGAAGAGGGCAGCAATTTACCTGTCCATACACAGCTCGGCTAGAGAAGTAAAAATGTCTTAGAACTGGCTTCTTAAACTGGATAAATGATACTGGAGCCTAAAGAGCTTTAAGAGTAACCTACATATTTATTATTATATCATTTATTTTGATCTATTATGTCAAGGGCTAAAAATTACAGGCAAGACTGAAGCATGAAATAAAGCAACACAAAATTCCACTCTGGGAACAGCTCTTTAAGAAAATGATGTTTTATGTCAGACATTTGCAAGACATTTTATTTTCTTAAAAGAGAGTACAGTTTTTTATTGAGTTTCCGATTGAAAGTAACAAGATGCTAATAAAGTTGTTGTTCTCAATGTATTTTGTATTATTTTACACATCCAGAGGCCACATTTAGTCTGACCAATCAGTTATTTGTTGATTAATTCATACAAATAATCAACAATCCAAAATGATGTTGTATTTTGCTGCCTGAAAGGTCAGATGTGCTGACCCTGTTAATATAGGATGAGTCTTGTGTGCAATTAATTGCGTAAGCGTGTAAATAACTCACAGTCTAATTACACAATTACACTTAGTACAGTCACAGAATATGATGTGTAATACAATAACAATACAATTACTATGTGCAATGCAATAACTCTTGACGTCTAAAGGTTAATGATCAGCCATTGCGTCCCATTCCATGCTAGAAATGCCCTGTCTGTGTTCCAGCCTCATTTATAAACAGTAATTCCAAATCCGGTGTGTTTCTGCAGTTTGTCAGGATGCCCTCGGGCTCGCAAGAGTGGCATAAAGATTACTCACAGCAAAGAGGACAAGGAGGACCAGGAGCCCATCAGGTAATGGTGCACAAACTAATCCCGTCCCGCTCTCCACGCAGTGACTGCCCATTCCTCAAGAGCCAGGCGAATTCAAACAGTGTACATGAGAGGGCTTGCCAGACAACAAACTAATCAAGCGGGCTTTTACTCACTGCCAGCTGCAGCTCTCAGGGTCCCCTTGTGTACCCAGGGTGTAAGGACGACTCAGAAAGTCAAAGAACACGCCAAGGTCAGCCGTCACTCTTCTGAGCGTAATATTTTGCCAAGAGCCTGCACTCCAGGCAAAGCATTTACAAAGCTCTTCCCGGGCTTCAAAGCTGTATCTGGAGGTAATTGTAGTCAGAGAGAGGCACAGCTTGAAACGCTCAGGAGTGCCGAGGCTCCTCGAGGACCGTGCCGTGGGTCGCTGTGGGGATCGGGGCATCTGTGCTGAAATTTGAGAATGTGCAAGGAGAAATGTAAAAAGTTCCTTCTGAGAGATGCGAGTCAGATGGTTTGGCCTAATGGCCTCCCATATGTCTGTCTAATGAACAGACAGCTCATTATATCGCTACCAACAAAATCAACACGGGATGGAGGGTCGAATAATTTACCAGTGAAATCGTAAAAAGACATGGAAGAAGCTTTATTTGCATTCTCCCTTCACTTAATTACACTCACTGGCTACTTTATGTGCTCCTGTTTCATATAATGTCTAAGTAAGAAGATTGGAGCCAAAGTGTGTGTTGTCTCTCTCTTGCTCTCTCTCTCACTTCTCACTCTCTCTCTCTCTCTCTCTCTCTCTCTCTACTATATATATTAGGGCTGGGCACGTTAACGCGTTGTTATCTCGTTGACGCATTATTTACTTAACTCTGAAAGTTATTTTATTGAGCATTAACGCAGGTTTTTTTCATCCTTTTATTTTGAAAGCTCATTGTTTTTTTGTGTTTTTGTGCTCGTGTGTGCGCACAGCATGCAGCTATATGTCTCGGTTGGTTTTCACGGGGGTCAGGCGTCCCATTACTTTTGACAAACAAAATGATGAACGCATGGAGTTATGCAGTAAACAAAAAAAGAGTTCAGCAAACCAGACCATGTTTTGTAATGAGGTAATGATGGACTGTTGTTTTTTTTTTTACTTAGTTAAGTGGTTCTTGCCATAATGTGGAGTAGAACCATAGAGGAATAGGATCACGAACTGTGTACCAAACACATTAAGAAGGCAAGAAATTCCACTAATTAACTCTTGACAAAGAACACCTGTTAATTAAACACCATTCCAGGTCGATTCCTCATGAATCTGAGTGAAAAAATGCCAAGAGTGTGCAAAGCCGTCATCAGAGCAATAGGTGATGTTTTCAGTATTAATCTACAATGTAGAAAATAATAAAAACAAAGGAAATCGTTGAATGAGGTCTGTCCAAACTTAATGTTTAAGTTGAGATTTACAGAAATATTTGAACTGTAACTGTGTAACTGTGTTAAAAGGACACTGCTGTTAAAAAGCTCCTTATTTCTTTAAAGTGTTTGCAAACCAAATGCTATTGCACTTTTGTTCATATACCAGTACTTTAAAAATAAAAGTTCGCAATACAGTACTTTTGAACTAATTATTTAATTTTTCATATATATATATAAAATAATGATAAAATACATATATAAAATGCTGCCAGTACATTCATTACAGTCCAGTCTATACAGGGGTAATATCGGTAATTTACGTTCTAGCACTGCAGGAGTTCAATGCTAACTGTACAGGACAAATACGGGTTTACCTTTACATTTTCTTTAGGGTTATAATGTATTAAGTTCAGTTTAAATGAAATTAAAGTGTTTTGGGAGCATATTTGGGGCCATATTTAGGATTTACACTATAAAAATAGGCATTTTAGGCATTTTCTTTTACCACAAGACGCCGTTTTTCACTACACGCGGGAGCTCTTGGGGTTACTGTATATATATAAATATAAATATACACACATAGGTGTGTGTGTGTGTGTGTGTATCTAGAGGATGTGTACATTATTTGCACTCACACAAAAAAGAAAAAAAATCCTTTTGACACAAACTCTTGCATGCAGCTGGTATAGAGTTACAGTCTGTATTTGTCATCCTCCCCATCATTGGTCAGTTTCTCACCACAGAAATCCAGATGTCATTGTCTGGTGGATCTTCCCTGATACAGCAGTGGCACTGTGTGGTGCTGCTAAGAGTGTATCACGCACAGTGATTTGGGGTTTTTACACACACCAGTATCACTGCTAGTCCGAGAGTGGTCCACCACTCAAAAAAACAAACTGACCACTGATGAAGGGCTTGAGGATGGCAAATTTGGCCTTAACAGGGACAGCTGTATTAACTGCACCAGCAAGGTGGAACTAGAACTGGCTGGTTCTGTGTAAGAAATGTGCAATATATTGCAGACCTGCATAGTAGAATATGCAATGATTTAAATATCTGATTTAAACTATTGAGCTAGTAATTCCCTACTCGGGATCCTGTTTGGTATTTTCTGTCAGGTGTCCTGTACCTGGGTGTGATGGACAGGGTCATGTGACAGGGAAGTATGCATCTCACCGCAGTGCGTCGGGCTGCCCCCTAGCGGCCAAACGTCAGAAAGACGGCTACATGAATGGCACACAGTTCACATGGAAGGCCGGGAAGACGGACGGCATGTCCTGCCCGACCCCAGGCTGTGACGGCTCGGGGCATGTCAGTGGCAGCTTCTTAACCCATCGAAGGTGAGCTTACCTTGCCTTTATATTATAATAAAACAGTACTCTTAACTAGTTTTAGGAAAGGGACACTTAAAGGAACAGTTCAGTAAAAACTCAAATGTACACTATTTTCCCCTTAACTCGACGCAGTTAAGACATGCTGGGCGTTCACAGTTTGCTCCAGTTTAGAACTGGACCTGTGAAGCTAATGTTGGCAACAAACACTAGAAGTCATGAGTCACACAAATTCTTCCACCAGTACAAGGCCAAAACTCCTCTTAACCCACTCAAACTGCATCCAGCTATTCATTCAGGTGGTGCAGACGTGTGGATGTGATTTAGGACACAATATGACTTATTGTCAGGTCTAACAATGAACAAAAGTAACAGAACACTTAACAGGTGGTGTCCCCAGCAGGATCCAACTCCCTGTTACGGGGGCTTATGGACTTTAGATTACGTTCATAATATTCTTTGCAAATAAACTATTAATAAACACGTAACTTTTGCTTGGAAAAATTGTGATTAACATTAAATTATAAGTCAGAAATCAGAAATTGTGAAATTTTTTTGTTGTTTCACAAGTACTCTGTTACTTACCAGTCTGCCATTGTAAATAAGAAACTGTTCTGAATGTGAACGTGAATGTAGCACCTAAAATTCAGCACAGTACTTTTTGAATGTCTCCGGCATTTGGCTACAAAGTGAAGCTTTGGTCATTTTTAATCTGACCTACACAGAGAGGTCTGGGTTAATGAAGATCTGAATGCGGTTTGGGAAGGCTGGAAGAGAGGGTTTGGGGATGTACTGAAAAGATTTTAGGTGACTATTGACGTCCTAGTGTTAGTGACATTAGCCTTGCAGCTCTACTTCTG
This sequence comes from Alestes dentex, assembly GCA_037576975.1. Lineage (NCBI taxonomy): Eukaryota > Metazoa > Chordata > Actinopteri > Characiformes > Alestidae > Alestes > Alestes dentex. Next base: position 44,684,006 of record JBBIGA010000001.1, on the reverse strand, counting down.
AAAAAAGGGAAAACATTTGGACTCCAGACATGAACGTCTACATCAGAGGTGATTAGAAAAGTGTGTAGAGTTCCACTACTGCTCTGAATGTTTATCAGCAAACTCCATTAATCTGGTTAACCCAGACGTTTGAGAATTAGCGTCTGCATGCACTGTTCATTGTTCCAGTAGTTCTGGTTCTGTTTGAACTTCTTTCCTCCTCCTGCAGTCTGTCAGGTTGCCCACGTGCCACATCAGCCATGAAGAAGGCCAGACTGTCAGGAGTGGAGATGCTTACGATAAAGCAGCGGCCAAGCAATGGTAAACTCCCTCCCTCAGAATATTCACAGTGCCTCAAAACCCAATTACAAACATATATATTGAATGTATTTATCTACTTCTGTCTGTTAAATGTTGTTTCTTGTTGTATGTCTGAACTATTTGTAAAACGACCTTGAGCTTGAGAAAGACGCTATCTAAACAAAAGCTACTTGTAAAAAGTATTGCACTATTTCACAGTGCGTGCATGTAGTCATGGAGAGGAGGTGATTATAGAAACAAGAAATGTTTCAACAAGAACATATTCCAACAAGAAATGAAGCCCATTCCCCAAAATAATTAACCAAATTTAATACACAATTATGGAAAACATAAAAACGAAACAATTTCAAGCCAGAGTTCACGTTGAAATAAGGTCCCATGTTCCCGTTGATGTCTTCTCTAACAATCCTGAAGTTTTTTGATGTGCGTTGAGATTGTTAATCACAATAATGGTTTTTTGTTTGTTTTTTTTTCCATTTTTGTTGTATTTTCTGTAGGTTTAGACAATGACGAGGATATTAAACAGCTGGATGAAGAAATCAAAGATTTAAATGAATCAAATTCACAGGTGGAGTCAGATATGATCAAACTTAGAACACAGGTAAAAAAAACTAAATCGCTAAGCACCACCACTTCACTAACTGTAGATCACAGATCTTACATTTGCCACGAGCTAAAAATGCGTCCAATTATGCAGTATATGATGGCAGCAGGGTGGATGTATGTGTTCTCTGTTAATAAAGCCAAGAACAAGCCCTTGGCTGTGTTTGCCACGGTGGGAACTGGAAGTTTAATGAAATTTCCAGTATAATGAGAGTTTTGATGCATTCGAGATGAGTCCTTTCCTCCTCTGTTTGCAATGCTGTGTGAACGTTCATCTTTACTCATAATGTCGAATGAAATAAGTTGCGTCACACCAAAGAAACAGCGAAGATGTGGGAAAGCTCGACTCTTTTCACTGTACATCCCTGGGTAACATGGCTTTTTGTTCTGTTTCCCAGATTACCACAATGGAGTCTAATCTGAAGTCGATAGAGGAAGAAAACAAGGTGATTGAACAGCAAAATGAATCTCTCCTGCATGAGCTGGCCAACCTCAGCCAGTCACTGATTAACAGTTTAGCTAATATCCAGCTCCCTCATATGGTAAGGGCCACCATTGAGAACGGATAGCGGGCAAGTTTTGGAAAGAAAAGAGCATTGAGCTGCAGCTTGTTGATTTTTCAGATCATAGCTCTCTGTGGCTTCAGGCACCAATTTACTCTGCATGCTATATTCAGACGCAACTGCTTTAATTTACATTGCCAATGTGATGGTGCTGCGGAGACGCTGAGCAAGTCAGCCGTACGAAAAGGACACCAGTCAATCAGCATGATGAACAGTGTGATCTGATCCTCGCAGAGTAAGGCAAGGTCACTGGCAGAGACTGCATAAAAGGACCAGGGTGGAAGGATAATAACCGGGAAAACTACCTGCATGCATCCAAAGGGTGGGCAATTACACAAAAATCTTACAAATATTACAGATATTGTCACAGTCAGAGGTGGATACAAAACTAATTATTAAGTATTGTTGCCTCAGTGAGTAGATAACTGAAGTAAAATGAAAGGTATCTAACAAGTTGCATAAACTAGAAGTAGTGGGGTAAAGTATAAATGCTGAGGAATATCTATGACTGCTTCGATAAGTAGCGCTAACAGTATATAAGATCCCCATAAAACTGCAGTGGAACTCAGTTCACAAACCTCAAAAACAGGAAGAATAAACATATAATCAAAAAGGAAATATTTCACATGGACTTGCATGGAAATTGTAAATATACCTAGTTATGACACTTACTAGTCATGCACTTTGATATTCAACAAGCCCAGCCTAAGTAAAATAAATAAATTATTTTTACACATCAGAACAATATTTGTCTTTTTTTTTTTTTAAATAAGCCTAGTCTTGAACTACACAGGATTTTGATTAGAAAATTTCCACTGAAAACGTAGTTCATGATTAGATTTAATCTCACCAGACCTACATACTGTAACATTGCAACTGCATAAAAATCTATGAAAACATTCTTCTCAGCTTACTTTTGGTCTAGAAAAATAAGTATGAATCCTTCAGAAATTTCAGTTAGTACCCAACGTATGTTGCACAGTGTTTTTCTAAGATTTGGGCATAAATTAGAACCAAGGACACAATGAAAACAGCAATAAAAATGCTAAAATAGATTTAAAAAAATGGGTCCATCAAACATAATTTATACAGGTACTATACATTATAATTATATACTTTAATTGGCTTGCTGTATTATATTGCACTCACTGTATTATAATAATTATAACATATCATACTGCCCACCCCTGATGCACGCACATCTGGACACTTTAAAACCACACCCATAAACACTGGGATGCTGTTCTGATTAGAGATTTTGTATTGCTTCATCAAGCTATTAATTCCAGCCTCCTGATTGAAAAACATGGCCTATGGCCGTCATAATCCCACTCTCTCTCTCTCTCAGTGCCCCCAAAATATCTTGGGAATAAAATTTCTGCAGCCTCTGTCAGTGACGCATGTCAGAGCACTTTGTCTGCCATACAAAGGAGACGCCAGATCAGTTCTACTGGCTACCTCACATATCACATGCAATGTTACACTATTATTTGCAATGCAAATATGTCTATATTTGAGCTTAGTTATGTAGGTGACATCACAAAAACAGCTTCCCTCCATAGCATTCATTTTGCTTTTGTTTTCTGACCTCCACAAAAAGACAACCAATGGATTAACAGCGAGTGATCATATTGAACCCCATTCCACAGAGACATATCATGGCAGTACAATTAATATACTAAATGGTATGATAGTAGTCTATTATACATCTTATAAACACACCCTGAGCACAAACTGCACATCCTGAGCAAATTTCTGCAATTCTTATATTCTGTTATATGTTTTGAACCTTGAAAAATACATTTAAAGCCAAAACTTTAGTTTGTTGTTCAAGCTGCTCATTTGAAAACCACATGATTGGTCAGGTTTGCAATTAAGGACCCGATATACATTAAGGACAATGATATACATTGCATCTGATAATGCTCGTTTGATTCTCTATCACAAAAATCAGCTTAGTGAATACAGACTGTGGCCCTGTGACCTGATAACCCATTCAGTTTTACTGATATTCTGAAGATCTGTGGTGAGGGCTGGGTTTGTGGGATGTGTTCCTGGATCAGCTGTGAAATGCAAAAGTGGCGAAAGTCCACTGAGATGTCAGATATTCCTGCTGGACTCAGCGATCTAACAGATCTCTGCCTTCCCCTCTAGAAACCGCCGCTACACAAAGAGCCTCCGATTAGAAATAACAGCTGTTTACAGTTGCATCAGCGAGTAAGGAAATCATTCTCATAGTCTTCTCCCTCTCCTGTCCTTTGGTTTTCCTTGCACTTCAGTCTGTCCACCAAAACTGTTTGCATGGCTCTTAAACTAATATGTTACCATCAGTCCATGTGTATCAGGCATTGCTGTGTCAAGAGAACGTCTCGCCATAATGTTAGCGCATGCATGCAAATATGAATGCAGTGTTCATTGCATTCATATCCAAGGTACTCCGATCACTGATAAACTCCTCATGATGATGCAAACCATTGTAAAATGTGTCAGATGTTTTCATGAGAGGATTCATGTGATAATCAGAATAACTTCAATTAAAGATGAGATTGATAGCAGATTCTTTTTAAAAGCAGAGTTTTATCTCCCATTGTTTTCCATTGCCACCATTTTGCATCACATAGATTTGGCTTTAGTTAATTAAAATGAGTCCATGATTCATTTTAATCTTCTACATGAAAACTAAACAGCAATCATTGGCATGTTGGTGACCTCCTTTCTATTCACCATTTCAGCAGTGAGCTTTAGGCTACGTTCACACTCCAGAATTGGAAAAAAGTACATATTTGTCCACTGAGGTGAAAACAATGTAAATGTATCCTTGATCTTACTGAGGTCTGGTTGTGAATTGCATATGAGTTCGCTATAATCACTTTGCTTTGAAATATATGTATATTTGTATATCTGTTTTCATAGCTATAACTTCAACATTTCTAAGTATTGAATATGTTAGAACAGAGTAGTTCTGCAGCATAGTGTTTATGGAGCAAATGCAATGTAAATAATAATTATGATAATTAAACCTACCAATGAATGGTACCGTTATGTTCCCTTACTAAATGTATCGGCTCAGTCATTCTATCAGGAGGAAAGTCCACACTTCGCCCAGCGTAGCGTGAAGGATGAACCCAGTCGCGGAGTAACACGAAAGAGTTGGTAGTTCATGCACTTTGCTCTGAGAATGCTCCCTCGACAGAATAAAGATTCCCACCTGGAATCAGTTTTCCCACACACATAGGTCAGAGATAGCCAGAGTACTCACGGTCCTGAAGAGATGAACAGAACAGGGGCGAGGTGATGACTCAGTGACTGAGCACTGGCTACCGCCTTGACCTTGGTTTTTACAGCATGTGGTACATTCACTTCTGAGTCCAGTTATGTGTCACATGGTCGGTGCGTGTGACAAGTACCCTTGAGACTTCCGTCTCAGTGACAGTAGATTTTTGCAAATCCAGTTTTTTGTTCAGATTCAATCAAACTTTATATTCAGTGGTTCAAATCTAATTTCTAGATAAGGTCAAAGGTCTGGGACGACAAGTGATAAGCAAATCCCTTTTATTAAATTTGCTTACAACATACAACCAAAAGAAATGGCACTGCTTGCCTATAATTGTTTGCTTGTGAACCGAACCCACTCTCACTTTTAACAGTAAAGTGTGATCTGCACTGTAGTTTTATGAAAAGATATAACAGTAACCTTGATTACCTTAATTGCTTTGATGTCTCAAAAAAAGGGTGATGGGACATAACAGCTCCTTCTCCGGTGACTCTTATAATGACGCGGGTATTTCACTCTCTCGTGCCTGCAGGACTGCACGTGAATGCCCGTTAGCCTTAGCGGACTTGCTAATGTGGATGCGAAGCCTGAGAATTGAAACGTGCCAACGTTGCGTCACACGTGCGCCGACTGCTAATGTTCCTTCGGTTAATCTCAGGCCAGGATCGCCATAAAAATCTAAAATATGTTTTACAAAAGTAGGTCCGGAATGACTTACAGTTTGGTCCGGATATGGACCGGGGTCCAGACTTTGGTGTATATAGAACCATTTAGACCAGCGATTCTCAATCAGCCATAACACTAAAATGCCTAATATTGCCAAATGAGCTCAGACTCATTGAGGCATGGATTCCAGAAGACCTCTGAAATATGAGTTCTGTAAGTTGTGAGTTGGGGCCTCTTTGGATTATACTAATTTGCCCAGCACATCCCACCAGTGCTCAGTCAGGTTGAGGTCTGGGAATGTTTTGGAGGCCAAGTCAACATGTTGAACTCTTTGTCATGTTTCTCAAATCATTCTGAACAAAGTTTACCGTTTGGCAGGGCCCTTAATCTTGCTGAAAGAAGGTACTGCCATTAGGGAAAACTATTGCCCTGAAGGGGCATACTTGGTCTGGAACAATGTTTAGGTCGGTGGTACGTGTCAAAGTAACATCCACCTAAGGACCCAAGGTTTCCCAGCAGACACTGTCCAGAGCATCACACTGCCTCTGCCAGCTCACCTTCTTCCCATAGTGCCTCCTGGTGCCATCTCTTCTTCAGGAAACCATGCACTCACACCCAGCTAGCTCTGATGGTCACATGCAAATTGCAGCAATTTTTGGTGGTGGACAAGGTCAGCATGGGCTCTCTGACTGGTCTGCAGCTAGCCTTCTCTCCACATGTCCCTGTGAACCTGTCACTTGTTCACTGGTTCTTTCCTTGGACCTCTTTTGTTAGGTACTGACTTCTGCATACCAAGAGCACAACACAAGACCTGCAGTTTGAGATACTGCAACCCATAAATCTTGCCATCACAAATTTGCCCTTGTCAGAGTCACTCAGATCCTTACTCATCAATTTTTCCTGCTTCCAACACGCCAACTTCAAGAACTGACTGTTCACTTGCTGCCTAATGTATCCCACCCCTTGACCGGTACCACTATGATGAGATAATCAACTTTATTCACGTCACCTGGCAGTGGTTTTAATGTTGTGGTTGAAGGTGAAGGACAGTAGTGGTTTGAATAAAGCGTACATTTAAATCTGTAGTTTTCTATTTTTATTTTTCAATTGTCAAAAACTGAAAATGAAAACAAATAAAAACCTCACTTAAGAGGTCACTTTTATGCAAGTGACCACAGATACTTTAAGGCTTGTGCAGCATTTATTAGCAGAAAATGCAAGTTGTCTGCTTCTACTTTGACTCTCATAATGGTTACATAACTAAGAATCTGAGTAGATAGATCGATTCAGCTTGCACAAGCGTAGCCTTAGTGCATTTACATTTCAAGTGAAACAAGCATTAAAAGTGAAACACCTACTCTGATAACGAAAGATTTTCATATTAACTATATGCCATCTACGACGGCCTCTAAAAAAATTTAAAAAAGGAGGAAAAAGTCAGGTGTCTTACCATAAGGAATGCCCTACCTCTCTGTACACTGTCTGCAATGGATTCTATAAAACACAGTGTTGCCATGATATTGCAGTCACAGTCTGAGCCGCATGCACGCTAACCTCTTTCATCCTGGTCTTTTCTTTCTCTTTCTTTTCCAAATCATCATTATAATAATTCTACCCAGTTGTTCCATGTATTTCCATTTATTTTCACACATTTCCTCATATCTCTGTTGATTAAAGCTTAGGAAAGCCCAAAAGAAGGAGTGTGTAGCATCTTGTGTTGTGTGTGTGTGTGTGTGTGTGTGTGTGTGTGTGTGTGTGTCTAATCAAATCTAATGTAATCATCCCTCTGTGTTTCCCAGGACCCCATAAATGAACAGAACTTTGACGCATACGTGACCACCCTGACTGATATGTACACGAATCAAGATCAGTTCCAGAGCCCAGAGAACAAAGCCCTGCTGGAGAATATAAAACAAGCAGTACAAGGGATCCAAGTCTAGCCACTCGGCGAACTAAGAGGCTTCTAAAGTGGGAAGAAGTAGGGGGAGGAGGAAAAAAAAGACATTCGCAAAAACGAGACGGAGACGTGTGGGAATGCCTCGCGGTTCGCTGCTGTAATTTAGCAGACAGTGTTAAATATTCACGTTATGTTCTTTGAAAAAAAGTGTTATGCTTACAAATCTTCATGATTTTTAATTTCCGTTTTTATTTTTTGGTCTTGCTTTTAAAAAAAATATATATATAGTTACTGGCAGAATAGTTTTTGAAAACATTCACATTTTGTACGTTTTCATATGAGCTAACATAGTGTGATGTAATGTTTCTAGCTGCTCATGTATGCACATTTTAGTGTATATTTCTGAACAGTAAGGCAGACGATATTGGATATACATTCTTTTTTAATGCTTGCCAACGAAGCATTTTAATCAAAACGAGTACATCTAAACAACATGCAAAAGATATAGCTACTTTTTAAATGATCTTTTTCTCCTCATTGAATGATTTAACAGTGTGCAGATTGTTTTAAAATATATATATTGGCTGGGCTGGGTTATATTTTTGCTCCTGGGCGTGACCCCTGGGTGTGGCACCTGGGCGTGACCCCGGGGGGGTGTCTTACCCAGGTGTGTTACCTAGGTGTGGCACCTGGGCGCAGTACCTGGGCGTGGTACCTGGGCGTGGTACCTTGGCGTGGCACCTGAGTGTGGCTCTGGGGGTGGCACCTAGGCGTGGCACCTGGACGTTTAGGAAATGAGCAAAAAAAAAATGAAATCAACTTGATGTATGAATGTCACAGTTTTATTGTAAACATCACGACACGGAAACCTGATGGTGGAAGTCCCAGAGCTTAGCGAAGAACATCATCTGGCACTTAAACAAAAAAAAAAGTTGTACTTTGTGTTGGTATTGTCATCAAATCTGCATCAGCGTAATGGCAGGCACGCTTCTACAGATCACACCGGCATCAGTGCTCATTTAGCTCAACCCTCGGAACCGTAGCTAGAATATCACACCACATCAGCAATACTTCTTAACGACGCTTATGACGACGAGAGGCAATCTGGGGAAACAGTTGGGGGCATATGCAATTTCCCGTTTGTGGAAGCAAAAGCAAAAAGATGCTTTTTACTCTATGTAAATGATTGATTTTTATATAAATCTTTTAATACGAAATTTTTTCAAAAAGGGACTCTTACGCGGACATCCAATTTAGGAACAGGCCAAGATTTACGAGGTCCGGGTTTTTTTTTTTCTTTTTTTCTTCTTCTTTTTTTTTTGGACGATTTTTGCACAGGGACACCTTCGTTTCCATGTTCTGATGGTTTTACATGAACTACAGCAGTGCTTGGAGCCTGAGTGGAGAAAGGAGGGTTTTGTAGAATATATATAAATATATATCTAGAAACTACGACAGCGGGACTAACAGGGTCATTGTCCCCACTTATGTGCCAGTAGACTATTTGCACTTAAAGATGTATCATTACGCGTGGTGGTGTGCAATCTCCAGGTGTCTCTTTGGCACACGATTGGAACTAAGGGTGGCAAGGATGTATGGGAGGGAGACTACAGGGAACCCGACTTAAAAAAAAAAAAAAGAAGAGGACGGCCTCTTTAACCAGTCGTAGGAATTTATTAGATGATTTCATTTAGGTATGTTTAGGATCATGGAAAAAGAGAGAGAAATCCCCAGCAGCACTTTATGTCTATCACTATACAAGGTCATCAGAATAGTCAATCAGAAGAATTTTATGATTGGGGGGAGGGGGGAGGTCACATCCCCAAGTGATGGGGCAGGGCGAGGGAGCCAAGGGTGCTGCAATACTCCAGTTTGTCTATGCGCCCCTGCTTTCTGTTCTGTTCCTAGCTCTAGCGACCACGTTAAGACCTTCGTCTATCAGAGAGCGAACGCAAAGGTGCTCGTCTTTCACTCGAACCTCATCCATTGTACAACTCCAGTGTCCTCTTTTTGGGACGCCATCCTCCACGACTGCATACGCTTCTCATCACAGCATCGTGTCTGCAGCTTTTTCGCCAATATAGTAATGCTTTCAATAGAGTAATAGCTAGTATCAGTTTTTGGAATAAATTTATTGTTAACAGTACAACGGAAAAGGGATTTTAAGCACAAACATGCTGCTCATCTACTGTTGCTACATAATATCAAATGATTAAAACATTTTAAAAAGGAAAAAAAAAATGAACAAAAAAAAAAAAGAAGAAGATATCTGTGACTATTTACCTAGGGAAAAACAAAAAGGTGTCACATATTAGAATGCTGAAATTTCATATGAATTATTGTGAATTCATCAGAGTTTATTTATTCTAAATTCTTCATTTCGAGGTTGATTTGAGTAATCATCGATGAAGACAGGATTTTGTACAAACTATCGTGCTCTCTGTGGAACTGAAGTTTGATTTATTTTTGTACAACACAGCATGAATTTGTTGACCTTTTAATTTTGCTATAAATGTGTGGGATCACAAGTTGCTGTGATTTTTTTCATTTTTAAATTGTGGAATTTGTACAATTTTTTGTCATGCTGGATGTTGACACATCTTACTCTGAATAAAGAAAAACGGTGTTGCCACATCTTTGTACTGCCACTCTAATTCTAAAACTGGATGTGATAAACCCATGTAGGGAACTTTTACAGCCAATTCTGGAGGAAACACCTCCAACAAATGGGTTGAGTGTCCCGAGCAGAGTGTCCATTTGTCTTTAAAGATTTTTCAGAAGTGCAGAACTAAGTGGTTAAGATGTGAGCACAGAGTTGTTTAAACTGAAATTCTAGAGAAAGTCAGTGGTGGTGATAGGAACCAGATGTCTGAACCGGGAGTAAAACTTTAATTTCTCCTTGAGGCAATTTCGTTTACACACAGTAGTCCAACACAACACAACACAAACATCATACACAACACAGTACCAGAGCCATAGCTCCTAGAGTGGCACCATAAATCAGGAGGGAAAAAGGAATGATGTTTCAGCATTAAAGTTTAAGAAAATAGCAGATCGGACAATGCAGCCTGACACTTCCTTTTACAGTGTTTCTGGAAGAAGGTATTTTTAAGCTATTTGTTCTGAAAAGATACATGAAGAGTATTGTGAGACAAAATAGTCCCTAAGAACTTCTTTTTCCAAATTCATCATCAGCAGCATAAAAAAAAATATGTAGAAGACATGTTGGTTCATGTCTATCAAAGTAAAGGTCTATATTTGTGTTGTAGGCAGTGTGACCCCTGGTTCCATTCACAACCACTGTAAAGTTGTTTCTCTACAACACGCTACAACTCCACATCAAACCACGACAAATGTCTCAATGACTGAAATATGCAAAATAAAAAAATAAAAAAAAATTCCCTTTATTTATCATTGAGTGTAATAGATCTATAAAATCTAGGCCAAGACCTGAACCTAACCTTAACATCAGTCTAAACCTAATCCTGATCATCAACAGTTTCAATGTCAGCAGATGCTCTACTCTCAAAATAAAACAGAACTTCTCGTGTCTTTCTGATGCACAAGCAAGTGAAGACTAGCTGCTACAGTCAGGAAAATGAAAAATGGGCACGATAATAGGAGCCATTTGGGATGTTATTGTGCCAAGATCAAAACCAGCACCAGACATATGGGTCACTTTCAAAGGTCCCCGCATTTGGAGGCATGAAAGAGTGCAGGATCCTTCCAGCAGAGGGCAGCACGCCTCTATATATCACATCTCCATTCGGTCTACAGGGAGACGACAGTGAAGATCAGATGTGTTCAAACATTAAATAATAACGTTGTTAAAGAAACAGGGCAACAAAACATCAGGAATGACTTTAGCTGTTGTAAAAAGTAGAGAAAATGAATGAAGAACTTTTTAGGGGAACTGTGAGCGGGGTTTTGTATGAAACGCTCTGAAAGTAAGTTGTACTTAAAACTGCTGCTGTAATAAAACCTTTCAGCTGATAAGATAAGAAAGAACTTTATTTACCTATTTTGTCATTAGCATGCCCGTTGCTACAAGAAGGAACAAAAGATAGAAAGACAACAGAATGATAAAAGACTAGACAAAAGACTAGCAACACTGAACTCATTAGTATGATTATCATTTTAAAAATCTACCTAAAGTGTAGCCTTCAAATGCATTTCATATGAAAGTTCTTTCTTGAGCCCTTTCTGTCCTTAAACACGTTGGAAAAGGAAGAGGAGCCCACTCGAACCAGCCTTTATCCTTGTTCTTTCTTTCCTACCTGTTTTCAGAGCTGTCCCGCCCTCCTACGTTCTGATTGGCTCTAGTACATCAACAATTCTGTATTTCTATTGGTCAAAATTTCAAGGTGATTAAATTGGCCCATTATAGAGCAGGAGGGGAGATCTTGCTGACCAATGGTAGCGCTTGAGAGGCGGGACTAGTGGGAAAACAGGTGTTGAAAAAAACTGGAGAGTAACAGAGTAACACACTGGCCCACTTTTACACCGGAGGGTCGAGTGTAGCGCCCGGCGGAGCCCCCGGATCCCGGCGCAGGCTTACCTGGAGACGGCTGGAGGGGCTGAGCTGCCTGGCTGCTGTGTGTATTCAATGGTTCAGTGGTTATCCACTCTGCAATGGCGTTGTGGAGCGGCCGATCCGCCTTATCCTCGTTCCCTGTCCTGGTGGGGCTCCTGGTGCTCGGTCCGGACCCAGGGTCGTCCTGTCCCAGCCGGTGTCTTTGCTTTCGTACCACCGTCAGATGCATGCACTTAAACCTGGAAACGGTCCCGGCCGTCTCGCCCCAGACCACTATCCTGTAAGTAAGATTACTTCTTTCTCAAAAGTGCAAATCCTGCTGGAGCTCTTGGCTTCGAAGTTTATTATGTTTTTTTTTTGTTTTGTTTTTTTACTTCTGGCACTTTATATACACTGTATACAAAAGTTTTGGGATCCCTAACCAATACACCACCAGGAACCTTATTGACATTGCATTCAAATACATAGACTTTAATAGTTGGTCATTTCCACAAGTTTTTTGGAGTGTTTCTGTGTGAATTTGTGTCCATTCATTCTGGTTCAGCTGGTGGCCTGGTGGTTAGGGAGTTGCCCCTGTGATTTGAAAGTCGTGGATTTGAATTCCAGGGCTGCAAGTGGCACCTCTGAGGTAGCCCGAGCAAGGGACTGTGCCCACACACTACCCTGTTGGTGGAAGCCCACTTCTTCACTTGGTGAATGTGTTAAATGCAGAAAAAGAATTTCATGTTGTTCAAACTGTGTGCTGTGCTGTGGTGTGTTCTATAAGAGGCTTTATGTGACTATAAGAGGCTTTTGCCATTTTACAGACACTATATGGAGAAAAGGATTGGGAGGCCTGACCATTACACCCCCCCCCCCCCTTCTTTGCAACTATAACAGCTTCCACTCTTCCTGGAAGACTTTCCACAAGCTTTTGGAGTTTCTGTGGGAATTTGTGCCCAATCATTCTGTAGAGCATTTATGAGGTCAGACACTGGTGTTGGACGAGAATCTGTTCCAGTTCATCCCAAAGGTGCTGGATGGGGTTGAGCTCAGGACTCTGTGAGGGCCAGTCAAGTTCTTCCACACCAAACTTAGCCATGTCTTTACGGAGCTTGCTTTGTGCACTGGGACACAGTCATGCTGGAAAAGAAAAGGTTCCTTCCCAAACTGTGTCCACAAAGTTGGAAGCATGGTGTTGTCCAAAATATCTTGGTCTGCCGAAGCATTAACATTGTCCTTCACTGGAAGTAAGTGGCCACCCAAACTGAATAATTAAGAGTTGTGTCCCAATACTTTTGTCCAGAGAGTGTATCTGTTTGTTTGCTTGTTTGTTTGTTCTCCAATGTAATTACAATGTTAGAAGTTCTCAGAGGGAGGCTGGGCAGTGTAGACCTGAAGATCTTCCCTTTCAACTTTAGCTTTAATCTTTATCTCATCATCTTCCTTCATTGTTTTCATTTTAGTAGCCAGTCCTCAGGGTTTGTCCCTTGGTGACCACTCTCATCTGCATTTTCCCTCCAGGGTGACAATGCAGTCAGTTCAATGGCCTTTGGGTCATCAGCTTCCAGCTGTGTTATTTATTGCAGAGCAGACTGGCTGCTGCTGTCCTCCAGTAAAGACTGTAAAGACCAGATACATGTAGCACTGAGGCGTTTGTCTGAATGTATGATGCCATGTTGCTGGGAGCAGGTTCAGAGCCCATAATAAGGTGATAGTGACCAGGGCTCAGTGGTTTAACCACACATTGCTGTGCTTCCTTCCCGCTGTCCCGCTGTTGTATGTGTGTGTATGTGTGTGTGTTGGTTTAGGGGGGTCAGAGTTCCTGCTTCATTTCAGTTTATGTTGGAATGATCCATTAATCTCACACGTATGAGCTGTGATCTCGTTGACGGGTTTCGCAGCTTTGCTGTCGGCCTGCTGTCGTTTTATGAGGCACATCCTGATCTGGAATGGGCCCCTGTCTCACTTTTTTTGATCCAAGGGTTTTATAGCTCACGAATAAGCTTATACTTCACAAATTAACACTGTGCAAACCTCACGGTTAAAACCTCATACGCTTCAGAATGAGTCTTGTTAATGTAGTTTCTAAAATCATATAGGTGTAATAAAGATGTTGTCTATAGCAAAAGATGTTGTCTATAGCAAACTTGCATTTCTTTACAGTGGTGATTAATGGAACCAGGGTCTACAGCACAAATATATCCGTTTTAATTGCCATCCAGAACTACCTGTGTCTTCTGGGTGTTTATATGTATTGTTGATTATATATCTGAAATGATAATGAAGGTAAATCTAAAGAATATATTTTCATCTGGGGACTGTTTTGCCTTACAACACCCCACATTTACTTCCCTGAGTGTATTTTTTCAGTCTGAAAGCTAAAACAATGTATTATGTTTCGGTGATTGGCCTTGTAGAGCCATTAAACTCTTCAGACGTCTGTTTTCATTTACTGCTACTGTGAACAGTTATGAATCAGTAAGTTTCTCAAGAATTTCTTATCAAACCCAGTCTGACTTTGTATTCGTCTTATACATGTAATCATGCTGAATTCCTCGTAATGGCAATCACGTTTTCGTCTAACCGAATAAAAGATTTACTGTAATGTTAAGTTTTATCTCTGCTCCTGGTTTTCAGAGGAGTTGCTCTGATTCGTTCTTGTTTATTGCTCTGGCAGACATGTGGAATTGCTGGGTGAAACAACAAGACTCAAACTGCCCATGAAAGAGTCACATTGTTGCCTTACGTAATGTTTACCAGCTAATGAGAGGAACTCAGTGAAGCACTTTAATTTCAGCTCCATCTCCAGCTCAGCCTTCTGAAGGTCAAGTCAGTTTTGGGCCTTTTGTTGGATCGAAGGAACAGTCCGAATTCAGACCCTGTTTAGATGTGGCATGTGAAATGTGTTGTGTGAGTCGAAGCCAGAATATGAAACAGAGGGAGAATTGGACCACCACCCCCCTAAAAAAAGATCCTGAATTTGTAATATGTTCCCCTGCTGGTTTTAATAGTCCCATGTGATAGCTGCATGCATTCGTTTCCTGGACCCTTATACATCTGTGCAAACAGAGGCCTTCATTCACACGGGGTCCAGGCACAAAGGAGCAAGTGAGCCCTAACATGGGAGAAATGGTGGTCACTACTGGTCAACCAGCTCTGAGACTGGGACAGTCATGAGGATAAATAGTGGCGGGAAATATTACAATACATCACCTTTATTGTGATCAATTATATCACAATATGCTTTACTGAGTATATCACGGGCCAGAAACGCTATCATGATTATGATAACGTGATTTACAAATTAACAAATAAAAAATCTTTTCAGTGAATCAGTAAATTAAAAGTTTTTTTTAAAGGTCTTTTTAAAGGATGCTTATCTAAGTGTTCCATTTGTGTTGCTTTGTTTGGCGACTTTTTGGACTTTATCATGGCTTCTGAACGTGTTTTTACACTCATTTACACACATTTTACAACTGTGTTAGGATGGGTTATTAACTGAGGCTGGGGTGTGTTTCGACTTACACCAAAACTCGGGTTACATCACTGTCGTAGTAACGGATCTCCATCGTAACTTTAGGACCCCCTGTATTTATTACAGTTTTATAAGACATTGTAGTTTGTCCTGTTCCAATAAACTCTTTGAAAGTTTACGCTCAGTTTTTTTCAATGTCCAGAACGCTGAACAATTGTATATGTTTTAATAAAGACTAATAAAGACCACATAGAGAGCTCAATAAAGCTATACAGAATCTTTGAACAGACAGTGTTTAGTAGCTGCATAAACTGCTGGTTGGAAGCCGTCCATTACACCATTCAAAAATAAAGTTGTGAATTAAACTGAAGAGGAGAAATAGAAGCTGCCTCCGTTAAGTGGGAAGAGAAGAAAATGCAGAACTTGAGACTAAGCCAGCTTTACTGAGATTTTGAGTTATGAATGCAGTGCAATAAATTAAACGTCTCCAAGTGTTGGTCTTATCATGAGGAGAAGTTTGATCCCCTCTGCTACCTCAGGAACATCTGTGACCTGGATTCCAAAAGAGCACAGCTGGATTTGCTCTCTCTGGGGGGCCAGGATGACCCTCATACTCCACATCACTCAAATGACTGCCATAACAGCTGATATAACAGAACTGGAGGTCGAGTGTTCTCCTCCAAGCCTGTTGAATTGTCTAGTGATGATGAGATATCACCATGCGCCCCCAGCTGTAATCCTCATACTCAAGACGCAACAACCAGGGTTTTGAGTGTAGCGCTCCTGTTTGCCGGTGCATTTTGTGCATTTCAACTTTTTAACAGAACTTAATGATATGACAGAATGAACTAAATGTGACAGAAATCATTGTAAAGATATCACAGTGTGACATTTTTCCGTATTGTCCGTTCAGGGCCATTTCCTGCAGCACAGTTCAACATTTCTCTCCATTACAGTACTTACAAAGTAAAGCAAAGTGACCATTCTGTCATTTGTGAAGGCACCACAGCACGAAATTCTTCCTCTGTATTGAACCCATTCACCAAGTGAAGCAGCGGGCAGCCAGGAGCACAGCGCCCGGGGAGCAGTGTGTGGGGACGGTATCTTGCTCAAGGGAACCTCAGAGGTGCCACTAGCAGTCTTGGGATTCGAACCCATGACTTTCTGATCGCAGGGCGAACGCCCCTAACCACTACTCCATTAGCTGCCACATGTAAAGTTTAACTGTGGAGGGAAAATTTCCTTAATATTTTCATGATATATTGTTATTGTTCTTTCTTGGCAAAATCCTAATTTGTGTTTGTCGGCTGCACATGATTGGAGTTTGTGTTCCCCAGGCCTCCTGTTGTGTTTAGGGATTAAGGAGCGTTTCTCTTGGAGACCTACAGAGTCGAGCCTGTTGTCACAAACTGCCTCTTCATGCTTGCAGGGCTTAATGCAACCACCTGTTGCTGTTCTCTGTGCCGTCATGTTGGAACATGAATGCACCCAGTACCTCCACCCCCTTCTCCCCGTTTCACTTTCCAATTATTCTCCCACACACTGCGCCTCACCAGTTGGTGTAACCCTTCCTCTGGCCAGAGCGCTTTCATGGGAAAGCATGCCATTCATCTTCTGGCTTGGGTTCGTGAAGGTGCTAAAGACAATAGAGTGAAACAATGTGAGGATCATTTATGACTTGGAGGTGAGCTTCCATCACCCGAGTCTGTCCCCGTAGGTCATAAAAACACAAGAGCTTAATCCTGGATGAAGATTGGGAGCCTGCAGGCCAGAGGTTTAGATGGTTCTCCTCCATAATGAGTTAATACCTCTGAGGTTGAACAGGGTTACTTTGCAATGATTTCGAGGGAAGAAAACGCACCTGCAACAAATAAATTTATCAGTAATCTATTAATTGGTCTATTGTAATTATGATTAATTTACTGATCAGGATATAGTCATTAGTGACATAAGCATTACTTCCGTTTGCAAAGTGACATAAAACACATACCCCTCAATCTTTTACATCATATTTACAAACTGGCCTTTTATTGCTTACTATTTTTCAAGCTTGAGTATGTTCATGTGAAGTGTTTCCATGTTTCTGGGTCATACATGACTCTGTATTGTCTCTGAAAGTGCTGCAGTGTTTAATGTGAAGCCAGTTAATTGATAATGAGATGTGTTGCCAGTAGGCCAAGTCACACCAATTCAGTTTGTTGATTTGTCAACATATGATTGTGAAAAATTGTGAAATAACTGAGATTACCTCAAATAACTGCCAACAGCAGTAACTATTTTTGACAGTCCTGGTTGTCTTATTTTTATTACTGATGATCTGTTTGAACAGATTGGTCTTTGCGGTCCTAAGAAAAGGATTGCGTTTATAGCACCGGGTTTTAAGTGTCAGTCCAGTCTCAGAATGCCTCTCATTCACTTTCGCTTCAGTGCTGCTTTATCGAGAGTCTTATTGAACTGCTTTGCTTTACGTGACTTGAGGTTCCGCCAGGAGATTGGAGGACTTTCCCCTGTTCGACCATTTCTAAGCTGCTGTCTCCAGAGCTCCTGCCCTGACTGTAAATTCCTCCTCCTCTCTGTAATGACACTCAGTTGCACTGTTGCCCTGGGGCTTCCTTAGATGGAGAAATGATTGCTTTCACATTACACGTCCGGCTCTGCCAACATAATGCAGCCTTTTATGTCTCCTCAGGAATGCCTCTGCTTCAGCTCATCTAAAAGGCCAGTGCCTGTTGTTCTCCGGTAAATTACAAAACATCATCAAGGCGATCTAATGTGATCTCTGTGCCTGTTGGACCCCTAGCGGCTAAAAAGGCTTTCCAGAGAAACATGCAATGAAGCGTTACTGTGATTATGAGAACATGACTGAGGTCATACCCACATGGGGGTGGCGGGGGTGGCATGCAGCAACTGTGTCTGTGTTTTCATAAAGATCTCCTCTGAAGGATGAATGGTTTGTGATGATTTGCAGTTTTTATCCTCTTGTATTCAGAAAACTATAAAGTGTGACTGGAGGCTGCTGAGAGTGGAGCACCTCCAGAACTGGGCTGATCCAGCTGCTCAGGGTAGGATGAAGGTCTTGTTCAGTCTTTTTTAGTTGATGGTACACCGTAAACACTGGATAGTGACTAGGGCTGTTATGATTCATCAGTTAAACTCATTTTAGGCTTCAGCCGATTGATGATAGTATCTGGGAATGCGGTTTCTGGGTGTCAGTTTGGTCACATGGTCAATCTCAAACTCTTATGTTTCCTTTTAATGTGTCTTATTTCCATCCTGATATATTGATTACACTACAACCACTACACTATAAACCACTTCAGCTGTAAGTCAGTGAAGACAGATCCCAGTTTTGGATCACTGAGTTCACCATTTACAATATATTTTGCATCTTCATCCTAATTTTAAGGATAATCTTGGAAAGTTTTTTTGTGTTAAACCAGCACTTTAAGCACTTTTTAACCTAATGATCAGTGTTCGTAAACAATTTTCTATTATTTCGATTTACTGGTCAGGTTTCTGTTTGGAAAATAAATCAATTCACAATACCATGAAACATGCCAAAAATACCAGAAATTTGAATTATACCATGGTTTAAGATTCTGCCCATTCCACCCACTACCTAATAGCAATAGCAGGCTGCAGTTATAGGATGATTGTCACGTTCAGGCCATGCCCATTCATGATTTGGTTTTTATTTTAAATACAAAACAAAGAAGGCATGAGTGCCAAAGCTCAAACAAAGGGTAGAACCTGAACAGAACACAGCTGAGGATACGGTGAGGGAGAACAGACACCCTACACTAACATAGACAGACTATATATACACAAGTGCCTAAACCAAAGACCTATGAAAAGACAAACCTAATTATTCCTTAATCTCTGGCCAGCTGAAAACTCTTACACCTAAAGCTGACCAGAGAAGAGACCACACCCAGTGTTGAGTCCCCACTAGTCCTGTCCCCCGGCTGGGGACATTACAATGATAACACCGTAATCTGGCATTGTGGTTTTATTCACTAAAAAAACAATCTGCATGACCTCTTTCCTGACATTTTCCTAACAATTGAACAGCCTCATGTAGCTTGGACAGAAACGTTTCTTATAACTTCAGAATGAATGGGTGGAGCTAAACTGCTGTAGACTGAAAAGACAGATATGTGCAAATGTGTTTTCCTGACATCCAGTAAATTTGACAAGACATGTTTTTGCAATTTAATTAGTATATATTGAATATGCAGCATTGAACTCAGTTTATAATAAAAATTCAGTTTTCCATGATATTTCCATGAGAGAGAAAGAGAGAGATAAATAATGAGAGAGACAGAGACAATGAGAGAGAGAGAGAGAGAGAGAGAGAGAGAGAGAGAGAGAGAGAGAGAGACTCTTTTTAAATGCTTCCCAGTGGACCTTTTCCAAACACTCTTTTGTGTTATTGTTCTGTCACTGTTTGGCCTTTTGTTTTATTTTTCAAAAAGATTAGTTGTTAAAATAATCAGACACTTGATTGCTTGATTACAGCAACAGTCCTAATAGCGGCAGTTTGATTTCCAAACCCATATGGACTGTCGGGCGCACAGCTGTTTGTGTGTAGGGCTGTCACTATTGATTATATTAGTAATCAGCTAATTATAAACATGCAGTTTATAAAATAAACATTACATTTTACTTCATAGAATAGAAATTTGTAACTACAAACATTCTTATGATGCTCTGGTGGGGCTTTCTTCATCTTTAGTTATTCACACAAAAACAATCTGGGCACTAATAGCTCGTGAAGAGGTCTTGTGGAGAATCTCCAGATGACTAAATGTGGCTTTAACCACATATTACCTTCTTTATCATTCACATTGCAAACTAATTTCCTAGTTGACTCTTCAAGAACATAAATTCCATTTTTTAATCGAGTGATTGTGACAGCCCTGTTTGTTGTGGGAAGGACGATGGGATGAGTAAGAGACTGGTGACCAAGCTAAGAAATGCTGGAAGCTCCCAGAGCTCTGACCCCTTCCCACAACAGCTGACAAGGACTTGTATATGCATGTAAAAGAGCATTCGATTTGATTTGCAGCCGCGTTTATGACCCCTTATAGTGCCGGCTCAAATAGTCAGGCACTTTAATTGGCCCTGATTTGAGTCAGGTGACTTCTGTCTCCCTCTTTTTGAAATATCCTTTTATTCAGCGTAGTCTGGTTTTATATTCGTCTTTCTGCGCGAGCCGGTCCAGTCAGAGTGAGTAAGTGAGGAAAAGAGAAGCACTATTGTGTGGAATTTGCTGCAGTCAGGCTTTGTCAGGCGTTCGTTCTCTGCGGCATTGTGGAATGCAAAGCCAGAAAAATCCCTAAAGCTTTGCTAATTTGCACGGGGAGATTGGGGGGCCAGATAGTTATTGAAAAGAACACTCCTAGCCCTTCTCTTCCTGTGTCGCTGCTGCGGAGTGATTTCACCAGCCTGCTCTAACATTGTTACAGAGCTGAATATAAATCCAGATGCAGCCTGAGACCTTGTCCATGCAGTCTCATAGTGCACCGCGTGGGGGTTTCCTCTATACAGTCCACAAGAGGCGTGTTTTTTTGGACGTCATGGCTTGAGGTTGCTAAATCACTCTGTCATAATTGGAAAGATCCACTGCATGATGCGTTGATGTATTAATCCCCAGAGTCAAGCGCTGGTCCAGCGTTCTGCATATGAATTCAACTTATTGGTTGTTTTCCCCAAGCCAGGATAATCAGTTCTTTCTGTCCTGAAATAACTCAGTACACATCTGTACATCTGTGTGAGGTGATGGTGGTGGTGGTGGTGGTGGTGGGGGGTTATCTCCCTCACCTTAATCTGTTATACGAACATTCTCTTGATGATATATGGTGCTACGTGTTTAGTTGGGTGTTCCTGTTTTTGCGAAACCGCATGGGAGGCAACCTTGTTCTCGTTTAACTCTCGTTTAGCTTGACATCATCCATCTACGATTCCCATGATGATTCTTTGGACCGCTCGGTTTTTTGTGTGTGTGAAAGCCCAAATTATCTTTTAACTGCTGTGAATGTTCCACACATGGCAAACAAATGCTCACTGGTTTTGCTTATGTTCCTGTCTGTCATCATTTGCGTGAGATTCACAACAGTCCTCAGTCCAGTCTGCGGAAAAAAAAAAACAGAACAAAAAACAACAGAAGAAAATAGTTTGCACTGAGCTTAGTGGGATGGGGATTGTTGCTATTTGGAAAATGTTACAAGTGTAAATTATAACTGGTTTAGTTTAGGCGTCTTCAAATCAGAGCACCGAAATACTGAAGCTGCAGGAGCGTTAAAGCTAAAAGAGCAGAGGTGCCTGAGAAATGTATGGAAGCGCTTTAAAGGAACAGGCAACAAGAAAAGCAGTATTTACAATGAGATGTTGCTATGAAGGCATGAGACGTTTGATGAGTCACCTCAAATATGTTATACTTATTTGAGCACAACTAGTTTCTGGGAACTCAGAGCCTCAAACCTGTTTGTTGTGGAGAATTCTGGCAGTGGATTAGACCTCTGCTGCCACTTCCCTGGTGGTCCTCTTCACATTCTGAAGGGTCTATAGCTTCCAAAAGGTCCCACACTTAACTCCCTGAAGCTGACTGAGCTCAACTAGGCCTGCATGTTGCCCTCACGGCTGCTTTCCATCATAATACAACACAGAAGTGGTTCAAAAAATTAACTAAAGAGACAGTCTTAACCTAAAACCCTGATGATGATAAAAGCATCTTTCTCCATTTCGACCTCCTGCAGTTCTGAAACTACATAAAAGTATTGCAGTTCTCATTCAGACATCATAAATAATATTCAAAGTAGATGTGAAAGGTGCCCGAGACCACGGTCCAGACCAAAGGACCAAAAGAGGTGGTTTTAGTGTGGTCTGGTTCAAACCAAGTCATGGTTCAGTTTGTTTGCTGCGTGAAAACTCTCATTTGGATGCTTGGGACATTACGACCAAAACATTGAGGGAGGCTATTGAAGAAAAAGAACTGTAAGAGACATAAAAGTAAGCCCTGTTGGCATAGGATTCATTGTAATTTGGTCTTCAAAGAAATTAAAAGTCAATTTGAAAAAGTGCAAAAACAGAGTAAAGCCACCAGAAGATAAAGAAACGGTGGATGCGGTGTGTAAAGACTACAAACCAATCAATGGCAAGTTAAAAATTGGAAAATGAAGCCAAAACTAACCGGATCATATGTACATAATTAAGAAAAAAAACATAGACCTTGGTCTTAAAACGTGCTTTCACAATTCTGGTGGAATCCCAGTTTGCAACAATAAAGGCAAATTGTGCCGATTTTTCAGAATCATAATTCATCAATTAGTTAAAGTGTGAACAAAATTAACTAGAGTCTTTGATGTTTATAATAGAATTCTATGAATGCTTGCCAAGTCAGAACTCTTCAGAACAGTGAAAGCTTCTAAAATCATGGAAAGTTACTACATGAAATGGTTATGGTTGCATTGCCTGATGGCTAAGACTGTTTTTTACAGTAGCTTTATGAAAAAGGTTTCACTTGCATTGCAGGGAGATCTGTGCTGGGCAATGTAGTGCAAAATATTTCCAAAGAAATTTCCTTTTTGATATCCTCGTGATTTAGCATTATTTTATAAGGGCTGGAATTGCTCAGAATAGACAATCAGTAATCCACCAGTGTATTGTTTTTATTTTGTTTGTTTTGCTTTGCTATTTAATGAAGTTAATCACTTGATTCAGGTTAGTGCACTCGAGCTGTCTCTGAATGCTGCTGTTGCACCTGCACCAAAATGTCAAAGCAGAATTTTGCATAACTCATTGTGCTAAACAGCCTCTTATTTCCACAGAGCACTTTACTTGATTCATGTTATTTAAAAAGGCAACCCATTTTCCATTTCTGAATTTAAAATGCCAGTTTGGCCTGTTAAAGAGCACATAATGGAATTCATGTTGTGGCTAATAGACGGTGCTGGAATTGTGTCAGCGTGTTCCATGTGCTCCTTTAGCTCACACCTTTTTGGTTAAAAAACAGCTATCAGCAATTTGACTGTAAAGAATCGGCTATTAAAATTAATTACTATATATTCCTTACCATTTTACCATCATCAACAATTATATGTAATAATTCACTGGTATGTTTGGATAGTAAATCAAATAGCTATAACGGTGCAGCTGGTGACTGGGTGGTTAGGGAGTTGCTCCTGCAATCAGAAGCCTGTGGGTTTGAATCCCAGGACTGCCAGGGGCACCACTGAGGTACTTTTCAGCAAGGCACCGTCCCCACACACACACACTTTTCTCCATGGACCACGGTGCAGCATATAGCGGCATTCAACAAAGTGCAAGTTATGACAACAATGCCAAGTTATGAGAGAAAAAAAAACAATAAATAGACAATAAAACAGTGTAAAAGTGTAAACCTTCCAGAGTGACTAGTGTTACACCATGAGTATGATATTGCACAAGAGGCAGTTAGCAGCATATGACCATGGACAGTTTTTCGGCCACTTCTCAAACTCAGACCTCACAGCATCTCGGTTTAGCAGTCTTCAGAGGAGAGTGAATTGTTAGCTGTACTGTCGTTCTGAACACTATCATGCTTGATGCTGGAACGGCGGAATTTCCCCCTGTGGGATCTCTTTGGCAGGCAGCGGTCCTACAAGAACTAGAGCTGCTGCATCCTGTTTCCGACTGCCGCCGCTGATTCGCTTTAGACCACGTCACATTCTTGTTCCCCAGCAGCCTATCATTTCTGTGAAGACAAGGTTGCAATGCACCATGACCTCAGGAAACCGGCTGTACGAAAGCAGGAGCTGTTAAATTCATCAGGAATCTGCCCCGAATCCAGTTGCAAGAGATGTTTGCTTTGAGTTGAGGCATAAATCTGATGCTTTGCTCAACTGTTAACATTATAGTTACTTGAAGTTCATTGTTGCTTTGATACAGTGCAGTTTATTAGACTGCTAGTGTTTTTTTCACCATATGATATGGTATATAAGTTTAAGTGTGTTGAGACAAAATGTTGTTCCTGCATACTGTCAGGAACTGTGACGTCAAGCAATCAAACGCCATGCTGTAGCAGTTGGCAACAGTTATTGTGATTGAAGGCCAGATGTAAGTGTACATCCAGATGCAGGAAAAGAGTGAAAGCCAGCTCATTTTATTACTTTTTTCCGTTTTGTACGTTATGTAATATGTCTCTGTGCATTGGCCTTGGATGCAAATGGATTCTGAATGGTATCTCTGACCTTAATTGCACTAAATAATTTTGTGCAATAATATTACAGGTGCTATTTCGGTTCTCTGATCATTCTGAGACTGTGATTTATGGTGTTTACTAGGGATACATGCTTGGAATCTGCAGATTTTCCCCTCCAAACACATGACTGACAGTTGGCCAGTGTATTATTTTGACATTAGATAAGCTTTAATGTGAGAAATAACAGGTAAAAGCACTGTATTTGAATTCTGCTGCTATAGTCTGGCACATTTCAGTCAGAATTTCCATAGAATTTCAGCAACTGATCTACTTTTGAGAATTGAGAACAAGGTTTATGTTTCTTTACAGTGTTACATTAACATTTACATTTACAGCATTTAGCTGATTTTAGCTATCATTTAGCTATCCAGAGCGACGTACATCAGTGCTCAAGTCCACATCTGTTTCTTAAACCTGTAAAGCTATCCTTAAATCAACATCCACTATTCACCAAGTTACTGCACACTAGGTACACCTAAACAACACCTGTGAAAGAAAAGTCAGAAGTTAAGACAAAAGTAAGGAAAGGGATAAGAGTTTTTTTTTAGAAATAAGCAAGCAGAAACAAGAGGCACAGTTAGTCACCAAGGTGTTCCTTGAAGAGGTGGGTCTTCAGACGACGCTTGAAGACAGCGAGGGACTCTGCAGATCTGTGTTCTGTTGTATCTGTAGATACGTATCCAGATTTGGGCACTGCAATGTCATCCTTGAATGTGGGAGCGTCAGTGTTATGTTCGGCTTAAACAAAAACTAGTAGAAGTTGGTGGAATAACTAGAAGAAGTTAGTGGAAGAGGGCAGCTGAAATGGTCTGAAGAGCCTGGTGTAATCCTTACCTGACAGGATTGCCATTGTAATTGAGGCTAGAGGGAGTGTCAGAGGAAATGATGCATGGATAATTTTTTCCAGGGATCTGGATTGTCGGCTCAATTTTGTTAAATAAAGGGGAGGGGGCAGTTGGTGCTGAATGACTTTTTTCCTTCAATAAATGAAATACTCATTTAAAAACATCACATTGTGTTTTTTTCAGATTGTGTTTTTTGTCTTATATTTGCGTTAAGACATGAGACTATTGTGATAACCATGCAAAAATAAAGAAACTTACTGTATATAAAGAAAATCACTGTATATTTTGGATATTTTGGCATATTATAAAAAATGTATTTCAGTTTTCTATGTTTAGCTTTGACTCAGCCGCTCTGGCTTGCTCTCTGAGAGCACATGCCCTTATTAGTATTATGTGCTTTTGATTTTTGCCATTCTGAGGCCTGGCACCTGGTTAATGAATCCAAGCTCCATTAAATCTTAAGCACTCTGCCAAGAGAGCAAAGCTCAGGCTGCATAAACAGAGCCTGCCCGTGAAACAATGAGTGACTGCCTCTCTAAATCTAATCTCACAGGGGGTCCCTCCCAGTGTTCCACTCTAATGCGCTTTTGCCTAAAACTCTGTTAACCTCGCGGATTCATTCAGTTAACCTCAGTAATTACGAAGCTTGAATTGAGCCTCCATTGGTCTCATTGTCCTGTATCAGCTCGGGTTACTGTTTTTAATGTGCTGTGTGTATGGTTCTATAGTACATGTTTTGGTTACAGTTAAAAAAGAAGCTTTCAGCAGAGTCATTTAGGGTTCTTTGGCTTGACCCCAAAACCAAGGAGCCCTATAGTGTGAAATAAACCCCCTTCATAAATGTTCTATTAAGTCATATTTGTCTTTTTTGCAGCTCTTTATGCAGCTTTAATGCACCTTTTAAAGGGAAATTTAAAATAATTTGTATAGTTAAATCATTTAGAGTTACGTTTCAGAGGTTTGATGTGATTTGATGTGTGGTGGAGAACGTTACCAGTTCAGATTTCTTTGCAGCAGTGGTTTGTTTCCAGAAGTCATCAATATATGCAGTACAAATATAGTCATTTTATTTGATTTTCTGTGCTAAAAGACCAGTCTATCTTCTGAGATTTCAGTTGAGTAGATGATGTTCAGATAAAAAAATTGATTTAAAGCTTTCTTTGGACATGTTTTCCTGAACTGGGCAGCATATTCTGTACCATTCATTTAATACCTTTCTGTGAATTCAGACATCTGGTTCCATTCACCACCAATGTGAACAATTCTGATTGGCAACGGTTATTTAGAACGGAGCATTTCACATCAAACCCTCTCTGAACAAGTTTGTTTATATCTTAATGATTTAATTCTGCAGAAATTTCACCTGTAAGTGTTTGAAACTACAGAATTCAAACTGTTCTTCACACTAATAGTGTAATTAGGCCAAATGCCTTACATGTGACATTGAATTACATTGTATGTCTTGGAGGTCATACAGAGACTTTTCTTTCTACACTCTCCAGACCCCTGGTTGAATTATGAGACCAAATGTATTGGCATAGTTTCTGTAGAGCTGGTAGAAGGTGTTGACTTTTAAGAACATGCGATTGGGTTCCTAACACATTTCATGTTGAATTAAACTGGTCTTGGCCAAGAAAATCAAGACAAAATGTGTTTCTAGGAAAGTGCACAATCTGTGGCAAATGGCCACTAGTCATAATCATTGGAACCATGAGTGTGTGTGTGTCTTCCTGCCAGTAGCGTCAAGAGATTCATTGAGGTAGCACATTCCAAGTTTTCTGGTCGATTTGAGAGGCAGATTGTGGCTGGGTGTGTAAAAAATGCTCTTCAGATCTCTGCATGGTGGCAGTTTGACAGTCTTCAGTGTTCAGTAGTGAGAATTATGCCAGGCAGCCCATTCTTACCTTAATACGGGTTATAATCTGAGGGTTATAATATGAGGGTTATAATATGAGGGAATTTGACTCCACTGTTCTAAACAACCACCAGGTTATTACTACCTACTCTCTGTTGGATTAAAACGCCTGTGAAATTAAGGAAAGCCGCAGCTCCAGTAAGTGGCTTACCAGTTTATATCTCCACAATCACAGTGTAAACAACTTAATGTGTTTATTGACTCAGTTTCACATAGAGCTAATGAGATTTGCTGTATTCGTAATCAGGCCACTTCCGGTTTCCGTCAGCACGCATTCCGTCACACTTTTCCAGCACATGGACTGAAGTATATTGGAAAAAATGCTGTGACTGTGTTTAAAAAGCAATTTCCTATTACTGTAATGTGTGTATTATGAGGTGGTGCTCTGTCCATAAAAGATTATTCTGTACTATAAAATAAGGATGTAATTTCAGTACATATTTATAAAACACGCTCTGTCTGTATCAAGGGTCTCTCACTGGCCATGTCTATCTGTGATTAAGTTAGATAGAGTACGGCTTATGCCATGGGCACACCTGCTCTCAAAAAACTTCTTTCTTATGAAGAGTTTATCATCTCTTTTATTTTGTTTTACGCTGCAATGTGGCAGACGCATAAAAAGTTTGACTGGAGAACTTTTATTTCTTTGTATCAGACCAGTACAGGAGTACTGCCCTGTAAAATCATTTTTATTGATTGAATTGAATTGAATCCACATCTCAGGCACTGGCTGTTAACGCGGGTTACTCATAGATTTAGGAATTCGTAGTGAACCTCAAAATATAAGCATTATTTCACCCCTGGTGTGTATGCATGTGTGTTTTATTAACATATTAACATAAATATATAATCATTAATGTGCTGTAAGAGGTAACTAAGTATTTGGCTTTGCTGCAACAAAGAAATGATCGTTTTGAGACAGTCGCATATTGTATCAAATTTTACACTTTCTATATCATTACACTCTTATTGTAAAATGAACCGAAATCCTTTGTCATAATTTCACTAACTTGGACTATGGTTGACAAAACCTCATCTCCATTTTTGTCATTTTTTTTAAAATAAATCATTGTGTAATAATGCCATAATTAATAGACCAATACAAATGGTCCAAAATTACTTGGGGGGGAAAAAAGGATTTACATTGACTTCCATTCAAATTATGAGATATATTTTTTCCCTTAAAGTTACTTATTTGTAGATATAAAAATTCTGTTCCAACAGAAACTATATATCATATTCTGTAAGTGATGTGTGTCTGCCAGAGAGAAGGATGATTGATATTTTAGCAGCTTTCTAACTTGTATACATTATAAGTCTATTAACGACTCCTATACTGAGAATTACAGCCATGCTGCGATGGATTAGTGGGCCTGTTGTTGGAATTTGTTGTTTTGAGTGGCCTCATGTTCCCAGTGGCTTCCTCTTCTGATAAGCCCCTACAGACAGCACTGCATGGTTTCTTGAATAGGAAAATCTACTCCGATTGCACACAATACTGCATTGTCTTTAGGCCACATTTAACCCACGTTAACAGCCATTTGGGTCAAATCCAGCTCCCTCCTCATGTTGCCCATACAATACAATAACGTCACCAACAGATGTATTGTGGTTGTCCATTTTTTAGTACAAATTGGGGAACATTCCACTGATTATCTGTGTAGTTCTCTCTCTGTTCATATAAAAGCAAAAGTGGCTTGTGTCCGTTGCCAAGATTCTGCCCCTATTCCTGTCACTCACAGTAAAAGACAAAGACAAATATCAGACTGCAGATTCCAATAAATCCATTACATTGTCCTTTGCCTTTGTAAAATAGGGGAAGATAAGACATTCCTGATATTTGAGGAGCATTCCATTCAACGTTTCTAACTGAATAATATCCAACTTTGAGAACATTTACAAGCTGGACTGAATGAGCCATTAGTGAATTACTGGTCATACGACTTGGTGACTTTGTGAAAGGTGGTTTAAATATGAAGAGCTGTGAGTAAAAAGGCAAGGTGTGTAGGCCTTATTTGGTTATATCATTGATATTCATTTATTTAATATTATTTTATAATAGTTGAAAAAGTATTCAATACACTTTTTTATAGGTACATATATGTCTGCTCTGATAACACAAGGTTGCTCTTGACCTTGTTCTCCTCTTGCCTCACGGCAGAAAGTACAAAGGAAGGCAGAGTGGCCAAGACGGCTGCAGAGACTCCTGTAGGTCACACGCAGTCAAGAGAATCACAATAATAGCATATCATGGTTCAAGTAGTGTGAAAATATCAGATCAGTGCCTCTGAGGTAATTACCTCTACAGAGTATGTTTTACTGTAATGTGCATGACTGGAATCCACCAGAATTTGAATCGGCCAATAAGCAATCTATTTTTTAAATTAATAGTTTACATACTAAGTTGATCCTGGAGGAAATTACTTGAGTCTTCTGTATTTAATCCATTCACCTGAGTGAAGCAGTGGGCAGCCACCGACGCAGCATCCAAGTAGCTGTGTGTGGGGATGGTATTTTGTTCAAGGATACCTCAGCGGCGCCGCTAACAGTCCTGGGATTCGAACTCACAACCTTCCAATTGACTCCCTAACCACTAGGCCACCAGCTGCCCCATACCACTCCGGGGTGGTGGGTGTGGTGGGTGTGGTGGGTTAGTGGGTAGGATACTTGCCTTTGGACCAAGAGGTCATGGGTTCAAAACCTACCTTCAGCATACCTCCACTGGGTTCCTGAGCAAGACCCTAAACCCCAAGTTGCTCCAGGGAGACCGCCTCCTGTAGTTAGGGAATGGAAGTCGCTTTGGAGAAAAGCGTCTGCTAAATGCACGTTTAGTGTGGACGGTTTCTGAAATGATTTTATGACATTTTACGATAGAAGATGTAAACCACTGGGGATTGCTCAGGGAGTAGCAGTTGTAAGAGGGGGTTGGTAGTTAGGAGCAGGAGAAGGAGAAGTATTGGGGGGAGGCATGAACCAAGGGAAACTATATTTTTAAACAGGACAATAGCATAACCTTCTCAGTTCTTAATATTTTAGCGACTGTTCAACTATTTGAAAATCGTGACCCATCCCTACCAACGATACACTGCATTTTCACTCTGTGCAGGCTTCCATGTGTTCGTTAGGCCTGTGAACCCACCTTTGTGTTTCAAATCGTAGCATTACAAAACGCGAGCTGCGGCGAACACCAAGCAGACGATTTTATTCTTTATATCTTCACTGTCTGAACGGATCATCTCCTTTTTTCATTGTTGCGGACCCGCGGTTTGAAATGTGAAAATATGTCTGATTTTTTCATTGTCAGTAGGTTTGGTTTTTTTTTTTTTTTCTTATATTTTACTGACAATCATTTTTACTCTGGCATTCTAATGCGGATTCAGAAAGAAGTCTGAGTCTGACAGTTGTGAAGAGCATAGATGGAGAACCTATTCAAGCAAGTCCAAACAGTCAAGAGATACTTGTCCAGTTTGCTGAATAGTTTCCGCGTTATGGTGCAGGCTCTCTGTTGTGCTGCTGAAAGCATGGCCTGAAGCGACATAGGAGGCCTTGTGGAATCCAGCCGGCCCGTGTCTGGGCTTGTCGCGGCTCACAGTGGTCTTAACGGGCCCAGTGCCTGCAAGCAGCCCATCTGTAGACAGGAGGGGGGGTAGAGTAGAAAGAGAATACGTTTATAATAAAGAGAAAAGACAGAAAAGAGAAGGAGGTTCATCATAGCATGTATTCATTCAGGAAGCCTCTCTATTCCACCATCGGTGGAATAGAGAGGCTTCCTGAATGAATACATGCTATGATGAATCTTCTTCTCGATCATGAATCCTTTATTCTGAATGGATTTTCTTTCTTTTCGAAATCCGAAGCTGTGAACTGGTCTGGCCTTGTTTGCAGTATGAGTCTATGGTGGACCTGTTTTCCTCATGAATAACAGTGACATATTCCTCAGGCCTTTGGCGTCTGTCCTGTGTAAACAGACAGCTCAGATCATTTCGGTTTCACTTTAGAAATGCATCTGTTGTGGTTTATGTGGTGATTCAGCCGTCTAACGACCTCGCACGGATAAATCATCCGTCATGTGTGATTTGGTTCAGTATTCTGTCCGTGGAGGACCTTATAGGGTTCTACCAGGAGCAGCGGAATTGCGGACTACCGACTCACCCTACGCGTGAAATGAGTCTGCGTGTTTGGGCTCTGTGCTCTTTTCCCAAATCTGATTAATTTCTCAGGTTGTTTTCAGTACACTTACTGGAATAGGAAGTGAAGGGTTTCCACGTTCAGTTTTAGCCCATTAGGTAGGCCTCAGATGATTCAGTCATTATACATAGAGGGGCAGTTTCCCAGACAGGAATTAAGCCTAGTCTTGGACTACCCTTTCCTTTTCAGTGGAAAATCTCTCCTCACAGCACTACATAATCCAGGACTAGGCTTAATCCCTGTCCGGGAAACCGACCCATGTGTTTTTTCTCTAATCCTGGGAGTTAAAACAGCACCAGGGTTTCCATACGGGTTTAGTAATATAGGGAACTGTAAATACGCATATTGTATGTTTCATAAAGGGCAATACAATTCATATTTTAAAGTTTTTGCTGATTCAGTATTAAAATCAAGACTGAAAGGTTTAGGAAAACAACTAGTAAGTAGTGTAACACCTTGGAGTTGGTAACACAATATTGATGATTGAGTGTATATTGTAGATACTCTTGTGTTTCTATAAGTGTTGTATAAACATTTATAAATGTGGATTTTATTATGAGATTATAT
>JBBIGA010000001.1:44624391-44641804 GCA_037576975.1 Alestes dentex | reverse complement strand
TATATATGTGTGCGTGTGTGTGTGTGAGTGAGTGGGTTTGTGTGCAGTATTACTAGTAGTAAGTCATTACTTATAGTTGGTCATAATTTATCCTTCTTTTGCAGGTTTTTACACAACAATAGAATAACAAATCTCGTACCGGGGACCTTCTCCCATCTGCAGTCCATGAAGAGGCTGTGAGTGTTTATAAATAAATTTACTTGTTTGTGTTGTTCAAACCCAAACCATAGCACAGGCCTGTGTCTTTAGAGTGAAGCACTGAACAACCTGGCAACCACCTGTCTGAAGAAGCACTGATAAACTGTGCCAGAACTGATCATAGAGCTCTTGCTGAGCCACAGTAGTTGTGATAAGAGGAAGTGGACAAAGACAGAATGAAGACCTTTGTGTGTGTGTGTGTGTGTGTGTGTGTGTGTGTGTGTGTGTGTGTGCGTTTCTGCAGGCGTCTGGACTCAAACACGCTGAACTGTGACTGTGATCTGCTGTGGCTGGCTGATCTCCTGAAGCAGTACGCCGAGTCTGGCAATGCCCAGGCAGCCGCCACCTGTGAGTACCCCACCCGACTGCAGGGCCGCTCCGTGGCCACTCTCACTGCAGAGGAGCTCAGCTGTGGTAAGTGTTAGTAGGCAGTGAATGAGTGTAATAACCCTTAATCTGTGGTCATTTAGAGTCGCACATTTGATTGGCATTGAATTAAAGTGAATTTACATGTAGTTTATGTTCTGGATTAACACTTTCTACTTTTCTGATTACCAAAAAAATAATTATTTTCCCCTCACAATACAGTAAAGCCTCATCCACGCGGGCGTTTAAATCAGGCGTTTTTCGGGCATTCGTGGCGTCAGGTGAGTGCGGACTGGGCACCGACCGTTTTTCTGCTCATTGGAGCGAATCACCGCGTCCACACGGGCGTTCAGCTCCGGCGCTCAGGTGGCTGTGCGTTCACGCTGCATGCAACGTTTTCTTGGGGTCAAGTTCTGCCGAAATCCTGACGAACGCGAAGAAAACGAAGGTACTGCGTTTACATGGTGTTCGGTTGACGTTCTGGAGGACCGAATATGCCCCATGATTCAATTGTTCTGGGAACCGTGACAAATCAAGTTTTGAAGGAAAATGTAAAACTACAAATCCCAACACGTAAACAATCTGGAGAGAATAATTACTGCCCCCACAGGTGAATACAGGAAACTACACATCGGGCTGCAGACTGGCGTTAAACAGCGTCAGATGAACGCCAGTGTAACGCCAATCAAGCGCAGATACAAAACGCTACAAAAACGCCTATGGCATTCAGAGCGCGTTCATTTATCCAAGATTCAAATGTCCGTGTGGACGAGGCCTAACATTTCATCAAATTGAAATCATGATAAAATATCTCAATTTCTCCTTACAAATAAAAAATTGGCTGCAGTAATTGCTTCTATATGTAACCTTCAAACACACTTTATGCATGATAGAGACCCATGTTGGAGGATTACTTGTAGCAAAATAATATGAAATGAATGTAGGTTGACACCTTTATTGGCATCTTGCTGCATGGAAGAATGTATCTGCATCTATCATGCATAAGCCGGCCCATCATTTTGAGGTACTGCAAAACAATAGCTAAATATATGTGACATAATAATAAATATATTGCTTAATGTTGTAGTTTTCAGGCTCATTGCCCCGTTTAGCACTTTTACATGTTATCTTCACTTCTCTAGATGCACTGTGTGTGAACAGCTTTCCAGGACAAGCTGAGAGTGTTTTTATGTGTCATTGCTTTACGCTGACATCTACTGTGTAGAACAGTAAGACAGGATGAGCTCCTGAATTAGAAGGATCTGTTAAATACAACTAATGAACAGAACCGATACGGCTTAGACTGTTCCAGAACCGATAGGGTTGGTAACAGTGACTAGTGTTAGTGATGTAACATGGTTGCCAGTGTTCTGAACAGGGTGAGCTTCATTTCGTCAGGGAGTCGCTGTAACTGGGTTTATTAAGGAAAGCAACATGAGGGGAAGGATACTGTTTACTGTTCTACAGCTTCAGAATCATTTTCTTTTAAGCTGGTTGAAGAAAAGCTTTTCCATGAACTAAGGCAGACGTGTGTTTGTTGTGTGTGATCTACTTAATCCTTTGTAAATGTAATACAGAATACAGATGTTTTCTATCCTGATTATTATTATTTAACATTCAATAATATTACATAATCTCCGATATTTGTGACGATATTTGTATGGGATTAGATGTTATACGTCTCTTAGGTCATAACAAGCAGCTTGTAAATTTGCTGCACTTTCATTAGACAACTTTGAGGCGCTTCTGTCGTCATGTTGTGACACTTTTAGAGATTAGTGCTAAATATCCATTAAATTGTTCGTTTGTTTACTAGCTAAGTAGCTACTGCTAAGTGTGAGGATGCCTGCTTTTTGCTTATTTTTCGATTCTGTTTAACTTTAGACTGCACTGTACTATAAAATGATGCACCACACCACTGTGTATGTGCATCATTTTACAGTACAATGTAATGTTTACTACAAAGAAAGGGTAACCAGGAAGCTTGAATATAAATCAGCCAATTTGGTGACATTAGGCTTGTACTTTAGTAGGAAAAAAGACAATTAAATTACTTTAACTGCAGTTATTTATATGGTAAGTA
Organism: Alestes dentex; assembly: GCA_037576975.1. NCBI lineage: Eukaryota > Metazoa > Chordata > Actinopteri > Characiformes > Alestidae > Alestes > Alestes dentex. The sequence goes on along the minus strand of JBBIGA010000001.1, from coordinate 44,639,157 downwards.
ATCTTCAGCTAAAATTTCATAATCATGGCTGTCCTACTGATTGAATATTGTTCCTACTCAGCTGTGATAAAAACTGTTGTTCCTCTGTAGTGTTTCCACTACTCACCCACACTATATGTGTACTCACATAAAACAAGTGTAAAGTAATAAGACCTGAACAATGCCATTTATACCCCCTGCCTCGTGTTGCTTGTGATATTCAGGGGATCTGAAAGCATGTGTAACAGATGCTGTGGTGGTTTAGCAGGGTGTGTAAGAGTGAGTTTCCAGATGTAAAACTGTTAGGGTGTTCAGCCTCCCACTCATTGACTGTTCTGCCAGACTAAGTAGTGGGTCAAGCTCAGCTCCCCAAGTCTCCGGCATCTGCTAAGCAAATGAAGGTCAAGCCTACAGGGCTTTCTCAGGAGGCAGGGCTGTCAACGGCAGAGCAAGCCAGGCACTGGACTCACTGATATCAGTCAGATGTTGGCTAAAGTTATTTCCTCTACCTAGCAACAGAGAGCCTTTTCCTTTTCTTGAGCAAGTTTCTTCATGTTTTACTAACAAAGAGTTTGGACTCTCTCATGCCACCTCCAAGTTGTTCTGTGTAATCCACATTTTCCCTTTAAACGGACTCAGGAACACACAGCACTTGCCCGTTTGCCATAAGGGCGACAGGAACCACTGTAGCTAATTTTCTAGGCAGGCTTGCCCATGCTTGTCAGTGTAATCCATCCCTTAATGTCTCCATAGGCTCTATAGTGGAATGCCTGCCTCTGAACACTATTGCACTCTTCCCCCTCTCTCTGCGCAGGAACAATACAACCGCCAGCACCAGCAGCTGTCAAAACACGGCGCGGCTCAGTGAGGAGCTGCCACCCTGGCAGGCGGCAGGCCTGTGTGGCGGGCTGGTGCAGTTTGAGTGTGGCTGGCGAACAGGGCTGTAATTACAGTGTCACACAGTGTTAACAGGGCGAGCGGTAGTCTATAGCACGGAGAGGGAAGACTGCGCCCACACAGCCATGACCACTGTGGCATGCTGAGATGGTAGAGCGGGAATGGTTTAATAAGGGTTCATAAACGAGAGAGAGCGAGAGAATACACCGCCCGTCAAAACCTTAGAATTTAGCTTTCGAAATGATTTATATGAACTGTGTTCTTTGTTGGTTTGCAGTAAGTGTAGCCCTTAGAACACAGAGTGTATTAGTACAAATCTGATTTCAGTATATATAAATGTGTAAAACAGTCTAGAACCGGTGTTTGTTCTCCTACACGATCGCCGTGTGGGCACCGCCACACGGCCGCTCTCCGGAGCTCCTCCCTCTGCGGGTTTTCCCCTCCCACTTGTGGGCGGAGACTATCCTGAAAGTTCTCCCAGGTTCTAAGGTCTTGTGTTTTTTCCGTTGTTTTTAACATCTGAAATGAAATAAATTTGTTCTTTACCCTCACTCATGAACAAGACCCAGAGATACTTGAACTCCTCCACTTGGAGCAGAAGCTCCCCCTGACCTGAAGTGGGCAGTCCACCTGTTTTTGGTTTAAAATGTCATTAACAATAATCAGCACTTAAAAGCTGCTTACAAAACATACACAAGCTGCAAACATACAAAATTCAAAGGAATATAGAACATAATTTTATTACTCGTAAAATCTGTTTTCTAAAGGACAATACGAAGTTACTAAAGATTATTAAATTACAAAAATTATTATAGTATGTAGGTTGCAGAATGTGTTACGAATTCTGGCATCCATGACAGCAGAGCTCTTCTAGAGCAATGAATTCCAGTATTTTGTAACTGTAATATGCACTTTGGCACTTTGTTAATGAATTTTGTCATCATTTTAAAAACAGTTGGATTCAAGTGTGTTTGAAGAGGTGTGGTGTTGTTTTGGTCTGCATAATGACTGAGTGTTTTCAAGTGGATACAGACCTTGGGGAATGTTTTCAGTTGTACACCCTCTCATGGTGCTCCACATGTCATTTATTTTGTGTCTTTTTCACTTGAAACAACTGGGTCTCTTTTCCTTTTTATTTTTTGTTCAGTATTTTTTCTCTGTTGTCTCACTGTTTATCGTTTATTGTTTGAATGCGTCTGTGCTATCCGGCAAACAGACACCTTCTTAATCACAAGTAGTAGCATGAGCTAACCTTCCTCCTATCAGTGTTGGTAGTATATGTGATTGGGGTCCTAGCTAGTGGGTGGAATTGGACTAAAAATTGCTACTTTCAGCTCTTTGCAAGGTCTCCTTAAAAAGGTAGCGTAAGGCAAAGTAGTTTTTTGCATTAAAAAATATTCTCTCTGCTCCGATTACTGTGATGAATTGGCTGGGATTTCAGATGAAACATTTTCAGCTGGTCTTATTGATATTAAATGGAGTGAGAAACCACCGCGAACCTGTTTCTATTGTAGGACTCCTAAGGTGAACTGAAGCCTTGGCGGAGAAGCAGGTTGTGCTTCTGCTGCAGCGCTGCAGGCGGTGTTGGTACACGCTGTAATGGATGTAATGGCATTACTGCTGGGTAAACCCCTACATTTGGCACACAGGGAATGTCAACATGTCCACAGTCACTGTTGGTCTGGTGTTGAGCCGAGACATTATGGTTGCCCTGTCAGACAGCCAAGGGAGCCCTGCGGCAGAAACAGAAGCTGTGTCCAGCTGGCATGGACATCATCATCAACCAACCCGCCAGCCTTCTATGGAGTGATTCTTTCAGTAGCCTTTTTGCACTCTGAATACTAGAGGGTCCTAGATAGACATACAACCTTTCCTTTGTTCTTTACATTCTGAAAATGTTATTCGTGCACACATCATTTATAAGAGTAATTCTTTTTTAAAAATCATCGATTGACCGTTTCTTTACAGAACTAAAAGTGGTTCTTCTATGTTGTCGTCCCAAAGAATTTATATTTTTAAGAGTAGTCTACTAAATTTTACTTTCTGCCTACTTGTCTGCTCTCCATCCCTGCCCCCCTCTCTTCTCCCCGTCTTTTTGTTGACCTTCCCCCAACCCCCATTGCCACTCTTCTGTCTGTAGAGGTGCCCCGGATCACGTCCGAGCCACAGGATGTGGACGTGACGTCAGGGAACACTGTGTACTTCACGTGCCGGGCTGAGGGCAATCCTAAACCCCAGATCATCTGGCTGAGAAACAAGTAAGAGCAGCCGTTAGCCTATTATTTACATTATTTAACCCCTTCATGCATGGGAGTTTCACAGGCCATAGTACACACCTCACGTTACAAGAACTGAGCACGTATTTTAAAAATGCTGTACAAAATTTGAACTCAAATGAATAAATTAATAGAAGTAAATACTAAATTAATAAGAACATCACTTTGTATTTAGTCACTGTTGTAACAAATACATGGTAATATTGTACAAGAAGGAAAGAATGTTTTATGAACATTAATTAAATTACATTACATTCATTTGACACTTTTACCCAAAGTGACTTACAATTTTATGGGCAAAAACTTATTCCACACAATTGTGGACCATGTCTACTGGTCCATTCATCATGAAAAGATCACACAATGTGAGGGGCACCTAGCATTTTTAAATAAGTCAAAAAAATTTTGACATGATGCCGACAATATATACACATGGTTTACAAAGGTAGCCTCATCAACTTTTATCCTTATTTGCTTTTCCAGCAATGCCCTAGACATGCGAGATGACTCCCGTCTGAATCTTCTGGAAGACGGCACCCTGATGATTCAGGACACGAGGGAGACGGACCAGGGCGTCTATCAGTGCATGGCCAAAAATGTTGCTGGAGAGGTCAAAACCGGAGAGGTCACCTTACGCTACTTCGGCACTCCATGTGAGCCCCCTTTTCCTCTGTCTGAGGCTCTGCTTCCAGTCTCAGTGATAATCTGAGAGGCCTTGGAGTTTCTGGCTTCCAGTTTAGATGCTGAGATCTACCAGATGTTCAGAATTTCCTGTTTGTGCCTTCTGCGTCACTGTATATGTTTCACTGTTGTCCCATGCACGTCATAATCTAAGTCTGTACAAAGTTTCCCAAACTTCAAACTGCTAAGTCTAAGGTTGAGAGAACTTTGACTTTGGCTGTGTTCACATTATAAGTCTTACTGCTCAGACGCATTGAAGACTGCTCATAAAATTTAATCGGATGGCAAACCTATCAATAACTTATAGATAATAATGCTCGTCAGTAGCTCATGCAATAAAACACCACAATAGAGCCCCTTCCTCACTTCAGCAATGAACTGATAAGCTGTTTACACATTAGTAATTTCAAATTGTTTAAATGCTTATTTGTACCATTATCTAAAGAGAGCTTACCCCAATGTCACATTATATTTCACAGCACCATTGCTTTTTATCAGTGCAGCATGAACAGAGCTCTTACAGACAGTTAAACAAACTTAAAATGTCTGTGTACAGCTGCTACAGTTTGTTTGGGTCTAATACAGCAGACATCTTAAAGGCAGAATGGATAACTTGGACATCACAGGCTTGAAAAAAATAAGCCCAAAGGCACAATCTAGGGTAGTGTTTCACGACATTGTACATAGTAGCAATTCCAGATAGACTGTATGAATCTGCAGCTTGAGCTAGATGTAAATCAGCCCCATCTTACCAAATTCATATCTTTCTTAAAACCTTCTGATGGTGTTAAAGCTTTGTACCTCCATTTATGTCACATTTTTCTTTTGTCTTCATTTTTTTTGGAAATATCAGCTGCCATCTACTCTCGGTCAAAATTTCATGATGAACAGACCAGTAGGAATGGTTCAGAATGAATATATGAGGTTTTGTTCCAACAATGGCAATATGAAATAAAGTGTAATGGAAAATAAGTAGATACATACATAAATACCTCGCATAATGGGTGCTCTTGGTAATGCATCTGGTCAAGTAGCACACTGAAAATCTGAAAAGCTTAGATTTTTGTGTTTGAAAAATAAAATCTGCATCACATTTAGGGAAAGTTAGATTTGTGGCAGTTAATTGCCTTGTTACATGAAAAAATTTATTTCCACACTTCTATCTGAACCTAATTAGCAACAGCTGCTGTGAAGATTTGCTTCCTGTGATTTCAGCCTTGTTTTCACTTTTTGACTTTCAGTAGCCAAAAAGAAAGTGCTTTCCTCTGCTTTGTAACCCCGCGCAGCTCGGCCCAGTTTTGTGATCCAGCCCCAGAACACGGAGGTGCTGGTTGGAGAGAGCGTGACTCTCGAGTGCAGCGCTACGGGTCAGCCTCACCCGCGGGTGTCGTGGACCAGAGGAGACCGCAGCCCATTGCCCAGCGATGCCCGCATCAACATCACCCCCTCGGGGGGTCTCTACATCCAGAACGTTAACCAGGCTGATGGGGGCCAGTACACCTGCTTCGCCAGCAACAACGTGGACACCATTCACGCCACTGCGTACATCATAGTGCAGGGTAAGATCAACGTCTTGAAACAGCACGAGTCATTTTTTTCAATCAAGAAAGGATATTATTAGAGTTGGTATAAAATAATATAATAATTAACATCAGATAATTCACATCAATGTTCTTGTAATATGTTATTTTTGTTAAAGTTGTGCTGAAGTGCTGTGCATCAGTGGGAACATATAGGCCACAAGATAAACGAAAATAAAGAAAACAACAAAGGTTCAACTCTGTTTACTCTCTCACTACTAAAACTACTGCTGATTTGGTCTTACTATAAATCAGTTGCACCTCTCTGTGTATGTTTCTCCCCCAGCTGTCCCCCAGTTCACAGTGACGCCTCAGGACCAGTCTGTGCTGGAGGGCCATACAGTGGACTTCCACTGTGAGGCCACAGGCTACCCTCAGCCAGTCATAGCCTGGACACGGAGCGGTGAGTGTGATGAATTGATGGACTCTATACTTAGAGTATACTTAGTAGTATAATGGGATGGCCAGCAGTTGTTACTGACGTCATTTTGCTGGACATTTGAGTTATACTGGATAATTTTTTGAATGTAAATGCATCATTTAATACATTTTTAAAATATAAACATTAACTTTATTCAATCAATGCATTACTAGGATTGAGTCTGACTTTTTTACTATTGCATGGTAAAAATGTAAAGCAAGGTTTTATCAAGCCTGAATTGAACAAAATTTATTATCAGATTCATAATATCACCAGTCTAATGAAATCTTTTCTTCTTCTGTTACAGGCAGCCCTCTTCCAAATGACCGGCGCCACGTGGTCCTGTCCACTGGTACCCTGCGGATCTCCCGGGTGGCCCCTCATGACCAGAGCCAGTACGAGTGCCAGGCCGTGAGCCCTGTTGGCTCAGTTAGAGCAGCTGTGCAGCTTAACATTCAGCAAAGAGGTACATTTATTCCTTAACCCGGAAGTCCTCCATCAGGACTCTTGATAGGAAATACCACTATATTTACTAATATTTACATGACCTTGAGTACACATTATGCATCATGGGGTCTCTTTAATGGAAATTCTGGGGTTTTTTTTTACTTGCAGACCCTTTTTATTTGCCTGTTGATTTATATATACAAGCGGAAGTTTTAAGCAAATTGCAGACACTCAGCATATTCAAGATATAGCAGATATCAAGAGTGACAGTCTAATCATGTTTCAGATGAAGGTTTTTCACAAGAAAGGATTACATACTGGCTTTATTAGTAATTAGCTAGCAGATTTGAAGCCTCATTGACGAAATACAAATACAAATCTATGCAGGGTCTCATTGGTGGATAACTCACCAAAACGTTGGCTTGTTCAGGCCACATTTAAAACAAGAAAATAACTGTTTCATTGTTTGTTCCAGATGATTTCATGAAAATGGGTTAGTGTTAGAGCTCTTCTGCTTCATGTCACTTCAGCATCCAGTATCTACTGTAAGGTAGATAGTGTATTATTTGTTATTGCAGTTTTTCTCTCTGATTTAGCAAATCTCACTGATTGCAATAAAAACAAAGAAACTTTATCACAATTGCACTTAAAGAGTCTGTACAGCTCAGAACAAGTCAGAGTTGGCAGAGGTAAAATCTTCTTAGGTGTTTGGTTCTGCACTAGTGGGGGTTGCCAGAAAGTGATGTGGCTCCAGAAACCCAAGCCAACTCACAAGCTCTCTTCTCTTGCAAAATAGATCTTGAAGAATAGCCATATGTTATACACAGCAATCAAGAGAACGGGAGGGTTTCATCCACCCATGGGGTCTGTCTATGTATGTGCCTGGTTTTAGATGCATTTAGGTAAATGTTAGGTAAAGTCCTACTCTCATCACTGATCTGCCATTTAGCTTCAAAAGATGTGAGACAGAAGATTAAGATCACAAACAAAAAGGATCAGTCTTGTCTTAGCCATATGTAACTAGACAGTGGAATACTGCCTCTGTGCAAGATGCAAGACATACAATTAAATAAGACAAATACAACATGTAATTGTGCAGGACAATACTGTATACAATATGATAACTATGCCAATGGAATAAGAGCCGTTTCTATGTGCCAGTTTGCTTGTGAGGCTTCATATGCAGTAAGATGGAAGACCAAATCGTTCTGGGGTCTGCCAAAATTGCACTGACTGTGTCCAATTCCACCCACTTATTTCCTACTGACCGAGCCTCATGACTCATGCAAATTCACAGAATTTAGTTTCCCATGCTCCGAGGTGAATGAACAGCAAAACAAACTCTGCCTCTTACGCATTTTCCTTAAAAATACATAATTGTGATAATGTAATCATGCATCCTAATAATGTAATAATGTGTCCTAATTACAGTCTGACTTTGCATTTACTGTACCACATCTGATCAAAGCAGAAAGTTTTAACATGCCAGGCTTGGCTGCTCTTATGAAGCAATAAAAGCTATTTGATTACTGTTGGTGCCCCCTTGTGGAGAATGTTCTGCCCGCTAAACATGAGCGAGTGAGTTGGTCAGCCACTCAGAAGTTGGTTAAATTCATTTTAGGTGCATTGCAAGTAAAAATGAATATTAAATGGTTGCAATTCCAGAGTGAGAAATTGGTAGATTTGGGAGACTTCCTGGTGGGTTGGTAATATTTTGGGCTGGTTATTGTAGGCTAACATATAGAAAATCACAAATCAAAACATTAAAATACCCTCATAAACAGTATATGTTACACACAAGTCTATATTTGTAGTAATATAGGGGTTAAACAATGACGCCACCACAGTGGGCACTGCCCCATTTTGCTGTTAGAGTGCCTGGAAATTTGTTCAATGGCAGTGTGAATCTGTGGGTCTTCATAGCTCATTACTTTTAGCATTTCTAACCAGTGTGTTTTTTTTTTCCCATGAGTCATATTAACTGTCAAAAAATGAAAACAAAAAACAAACAAACAATGTGGAACCAAAAAGAGAAAATTTGGATGCAGTGTAATGCTCCAAAATGCTGGCAAAATCCAAGCAGAAGAGTTTAACCAGCTACTGTTATGTCCCAGCATAAAGTATAGATTATGCCACATTTAAAATACAAGTTTTTACAATTTTGTTTATCAGTGTTTCGTTTCCTGATTTCTGCCTCCATTCCATTCCATCTAACAAGCCCCAGGGCCACTTTTCTGCTGCTCTGAGGTTCTGCCCTCATGCCTGGCCCTTCTCCCTGTCCAAACAATGAGCTAGACTGGAATGTTGGTGAAGTACATGGCATTTACTGCAGACTGTTCACTTATAAAACAAAAAAATGAGTGGCCTAATTACAGAATGACTACAATTTCCATGGAGACACCAGAGCATTCAGTGCATAACCTATAATGCAGTGTGCTCAAATCCATAATCTTGATCCCCTTCACCAATTATCTCATTATATCAAACAAATAGTAGTGAAAAAGATGAGAATGACCAGATTGCAAAAGACGTTAGCTAACCTAATTTGAGCTGTAACCTTCATTGTCATTTCTCTGCTATTTTCAGAAACAGAAGAAAATGACTTGGTTTGAGGTTTTTTGGAAAAATTGACAATGTGTTTCACGTGCCTGAGTTTCATTTTGCCTGGTCTGTATCATGTAATACCCTGTCTGAAAACCAATCACAGTGGTTGCAATATTGGTGTCCCAGTATAGACGATTTTTCACCCAACACCCATCTCATGTTCAGACCAGATCTTATGTAATAGTTAAAAGGTTTAACAAGAAAAAGTAAAATGGAAACAAAAAAAAAAAGAATAGAACCATGACCCCTGTAATCCTCAAGCTGTTGGCCATGAAGTCAGGCTTTCATTTGCAGGCTGGACTGTTGAAAAGAAAGGCCCTGTGTGCTTCTTCTGTGAAAGCCGAAGCTCAACACTTTCTCAGCGCCGGCGGAGGCAGGGGGTTTAAAGGCTCACTGTGAAGGGGAGGTTGGGATACGACCCCTTGAGCTAATTTGTCGTTTACTCGCAAGGGAGGGCTGCAATTACAACAACAATGCCCCCATAAAGTCTCAGTGACAGACATGTGGCAGGGTCTCTCTGTGTGTCTTAAACCACCTCTTAACTGAAATTACAGGCTTGTGGAACAGCCCAGGAAAGCGCGGGGCTCTGTAATTCCCTCATGACAAGATGTTTTCCATGTAGTAATGGTTGTTAACACAAAACACCAAAGTGCATGCCGCATAATGCCCGCCTTCATAAACACGTAAACCTGGGCAGGGTTTCCACCCACGGTGACATGGGAGTAGTAGAAAAAGTGGCTGTGACACAGAGTGCACATTTACAGTGCAAGCCAAAAGTTTGGCCGCATTTTAGTGAATGTATGTTTTTCTTCATCTCAAACGCATTTCGATTTAGAAGCTTATGCTCAAATGTTTGGAATTAGAGTTTAGTTTTAAATCCTTTTTAGTTTCAACTGCATTTTCTTGTTCCAGCCACTAACACGGAAGACTAATGTGTGTTAGTCACATCATGCATCACCACATCTGTTTGAACTGCTGCTCATGTAGTTTCATTGGACAGTTCAACACACTTGGAGCAGAACACTAAGTTCCAATTCTGTTACTTTAGCTAGGGAGGAGACTGTGGAGGGCTGTGGCATTTTCAGGGATTTAACTCTGAGCCTCTCAATAATGGGGCCAACACTCATTAGGTACTTCTGAGAAGTAAAGTGACCATTCTGTCATACATAAACACAGTGTGAAATTCTTTCTCTGTATTTAACCCATTCACCACATGGAGCAGCAGGCAGCCAGGAACACGGTGCCCGGGGAGCAGTGTGTGGGGATGGTATCTTGCTCAGGGTACCTCAGAGTTGCCACTAGCAGTCTTGAGATTTGAACCCACAACTTTCTGATCACAGGGTGAACGCCCTAACTAGTAGTCCACCAGTAGTTTTTAGCTTTTAACTTTTAGTTTTCAAAAGGTCTTGTGTACCTTCAAACTTGGTGGAAAATCATCCCAGGAAGTTCCTCTTGAAACAGCGAATACCACGAATGCACCAGGATTCATCAACGCAAAAAGGGGCAATGTTGAGGAATCATTGAACAAATGTTCATCCATTTTGATCTTAGCACAATTTCTGGGATATTTTGTTGTTTTAATCTCCACCTTTAGAGTAAAATGTGCAAATCGTAAAAATAAAGGGGGCTCTTATGTGAGAAGGCATGTCCAAACCTTTGACTTGAACTGTTTATGAGAATACTTTGCTTACCGTAGACGCTGTACTAACACCGTGGTGTTGTTATGGATCTCTCCTTTAGAGGAGAGACTTGTCTTGGTGGCCGTTCTGATCTGTTATTTTTCTTAGTTAAGAACAGTCATGAAAACACTTTACTGTTTAAAGTAAATCACTTCAGTCTCAAGTTGTCTCTGTTTACATAGCTCCAGACCGTGTGTGTGTGTAAGTATGTGTGTGTGGGCGGTGTGTGTGGTGTGTGTGTGTGTGTGTGTGTGTGTGTGTGTATGTTCTTGTTGAATGCTCTTTTTTAAATCAGTTTGTTGCATATGGAAGTTGATGTACTGTGAATGCTTTGCGCGCTGTAATCATTAACACATGTTTTTAAATCATCAGTAACGCCTGTTTTCACAAATGCTCCAAGGGACATGACGGCGGAGTCTGGCACGGATATCCAGATTCCGTGCAGCGCTCAAGGAGAGCCCACACCGGTCATCACCTGGAACAAGGTGAGAGCGTCCGGCCGATCCACTGCTCTGCGGTGTTTAGGTCACTTAGAGGAAATGCATTATTATTGCTGGATGTGCTTAGATACAAGCATTAAATGATCATACTGTTAATTAACTATGGAAACGAATTACATTTGAACACTAAAGTAACTGATCATTTTTATTTGTAATTGGACACTTAGCTGTAAAAACATCCACTCTCAGTGTCTCCTTACGCTCTAATAGGTGATGTGTGGCATCTTTCTGGTTGCCCAGTCTGACACACATTCCTCCACCCCTGAACGGCAAAAAATAATGAGTAAAATCCGATCCAGATTGAACTAAGTCATAAGTCCAGATATCCGATCAGCAAAGTCAAAAAGGCTTTTTTTTTGTTCACAGTGCAGAAAAGCTGTCCTGTATGTGTCAGAAATTACCAAAAAATAGGATTTGAGCTGCTTGTGTGAAGAAGGCAGCCATAGTAAAGAAATTGATTATTTTTGCTAGATGTGCTTAGTTTCAAATCATTAAATGGTCATACTTTAAACCTGAACTAATTAAATATGAACATAATTTTGTTATTCTTTTGCAGTTGGACAAATTAACTGTAAAACATCCACTCTCAGTGTCTGCTTTCAGCTCTAATCTAATAATCTCCAGAGCAGGTGATAATTGTCTGGAATCTTGGATTACTGCTTGTTTCCTTTTGGGTCTCCCAGTGGTTGGGATCATGAAGTCTCCAGTTTCTCCTCTCATTTATAACATTTGATTATTCAATATTTTTTAAACATACACAAATGTGAGGAACTAGGGATCATTTTTAAGCGAAATCTTCTGATTCTGATATAATCCTGATATCTTTGTGCATCCCTGATTTACACAACAGAGGGAAAATACCAAGCTTTATGTTCACAGAACATTTATTTGAATAAAATATACATTTCTAAATGTTCAAAAATATGGCAACATGTGACGATGCGTCGTTGAACTGACTCTGTTGAATTGACTTGATATCAATTCATCATTCCCATATAATAAACAAGTATGATGTTAATGAGCAGATCCTCAAAACCCCTTTTTCTGTCTGTTAGTCTGTGTCTCTATCTCTCTCTCTTACTTTCTGTGTCTCTTTCTCTGTGTCCGTCTCTCTCTCTCTCTCTCTGATCTCCAGGATGGTGTTCAGGTGACAGAGAGTGGAAAGTTCCACATCAACCCTGATGGTTACCTGGAGGTGCATGATGTGGGCCTCGCTGATCAGGGACGTTACGAGTGTGTGGCTCGTAACTCCATCGGTTACTCCTCAGCTAGCATGGTGCTAACTGTGCAAGGTACATTAAGAGCTGTGTTTTTCTGGGCTAAATCTTGGCTGGACCGGCCGACATTTTCTTGGCTCAGTGGAGTCATATTTGAACTTTTGCATCATGGCTTTAAGTGATACTTTTCAAATGATATCAGACGTAAATGTCATCCTCAGTCAAGTGTAACATACTGTTTAGCTGTTAGACGTGTTGATCATTCGCAGTATAGTTTCAGGCCATAGATATGGATTCTTACGAGGTTGCTGTTATTCTGCTCGGTGACTTATGAGGATGATGCATTATTTTGCCACTATCAGAACCACTTTGGCGAGGACCTGTGCTTTTAGGCCCGCTGCCCACTGTAAATCTGTTTTGAGTTAGATGGCCCTGTTAATGTTATACTGTCACAACAAGCTTAAGGTTATGGTTGGACATATCAGGCGACGGGTCGTATGGCAAACTAATACGACTTCCAGTCCCTCATTAAGACTCATTTCCACCAAAGTAAAATAAGAAATCATTTTATATATCAAATTCTTGAATAAGCTCTTTATCTGGGGATGCGGTCCGTTTATAATGGAATGGGTGAATAGAGGGGGGAAGACTAGACTACAGTTAACTTTATGGCTCTTTCCTTTATGGCTGTTTCTTTGCAAGCGAATTTATCAAGGTTTGTTGCTGTTGGTCTTGTTCAGTCTGCAGTGATACACTAAGCAGGGCAAGATAGTAAATATATATTACAGTGCATTAATGTATAGGTACCTCAAGGAGTGCATGTATGATGCAGCACCCTCTGTTATTTTATTTATAATCCTTATTTCTATGTGTTTCCATCATTTGGTAGTTATCTATAGGTATCAAATGCATGGTCTGTGGACTTCTTAGGTTATTGTACTGAAACGTAGCTTATCATTTTGAATGTTTCAAAGCTTTTAAAGGAATAATTGCCACAACAATAGTACATTCCTATTATTATTTTTTTTAAAGTTGTCGTATAGTGGCTGTATTTCTCAAAAATATGTCTAAATTACTTAGTAGGTGTTCACAGAACGGTGTTGCTGGCTCTGAATTTCTCTTTGTCTCTCCAGTGCCGCAGGTGAGCAGGGAGGGCGATCCGTTTGTCTCCACTTCTCTTGAGGAGGCCATTCGCAGTGTAGACAGCGCCATAGATTCCACCAGAAGGCACCTCTTTGACGGGTAAGCAAACATTCTCTGCTCCTACCGCTCCACCAGGCACATAAAAACACCTCCCGCTCCTAAAAGTCACGCTGCTGTAATGCTTAAGGAATTCAGCAGGACCACTTTGGCTGTGGTTTGTGTCCGTTCCCACAGTCACCGTTCCTAACTAGTCGCAGTTTGGCCTCTATCAGCTGTTGGGTTGCGTCCGCTGTCTGTCAAAGGGCATGGAGCCTGCGCAAGATCATTATTGCTGTTTGTGTTTCTAAGGAAATGACAGCTGATGGTTTGTTTCAGAGATTCACTCGTCTGTTTCTCGGACGCCGTTTGCCAAAGTAGCTGCCAAAGTAATGAAATCACTCGAGCACTCAGGGAGAACAAATCTTTTGAAAGCAGGTGCATGAAAATAGGTGTTTTTCCTGCGCACAGCAATTAAAATGGCATCCTAACACATGATGAACATGTTAATTATGAATTATTACTCTGATTTTTAAAGCATGTAGTTTTTCTGGAGGATACTAGCAATTATCCCTAATTTACTTTATTTCCGTTTTGTTGTTGGTGCCTTTGGTGAATATACACTGGCAACCTGAGCATATTGAGATTAGGCCGGTGCTATATGGTTTATGTGAACATGTAAAGCATATAAATGTGCATTAAAGGACATTCATTGCTTAATTGCTTAAAGCAGCATCTGTTATTTCAGCTGTATCTCATTTACTTAAGTGTTTCCTGTCAGCTTGATAGTTAACTGCAGATTTAATACTTGGTCTGGTAAAGAACACAATCCTGTTAGGTTGTTGAGTCAGTATAAAGCTAAACTTACCCTTTTGTGTTGTTAACAGCACTAATTATATCATATGTGGTGTATTGACCAAATTTGAATTGTATCAGTCAGACTTATTTTTGGTCAGTCGTATTTTCTCGCATATCAATGTTAGTCGCACTAGTTGCCATGGTTCTCTTTCTTTTTCTATTTTTGGCTGCTCGAGATTAGGAGTTGCCACAGTCTCCTTCTATCCTCTGCATCTTCCTCTTTCATGCCAGCTGCCTGCATGTCCTACTTCACTACATCCATAAACCTCCTGCTAGGCCTTTCTCTTCTCCTCTTCCCTGCAGCTCTATCCTCAGCATCGTCCTCCCAACACACACAGAGTCTCTCCTCAGCATCGTCCTCCCTACACATACAGAGTCTCTCCTCAGCATCCTCCTCCCAACACACTCAGAGTCTCTCCTCAGCATCCTCCTCCCAACACACTCAGAG
>JBBIGA010000001.1:44602104-44624059 GCA_037576975.1 Alestes dentex | reverse complement strand
GGAAGAACTTTCTGCAGAATGAACAATGAGACATTGAACCGCTTGAATTTCAATACAAAAAAACAGAAAAATTGGGGCGTTCTAAAACTTTTGACCAGTGGTGTACCTGAATGAAAATGAGTGCACACCCATTTCTGTTTTTTGTCCTTCCGGCAGCTCCCCCCGGACCCCCGGTGAGCTGCTTGCTTTGTTCCGGTATCCACGGGACCCTTACACAGTGGAACAGGCCAGAGCTGGCGAGATCTTTGAGCAAACCCTTCTTCTCATTCAGAGGCACGTCAACCAGGGTCTGATGGTGGATACTAATGGAACAGGTATCTCAGAGTACTGTGATTTGTGAATGTTTTGTGAGCTGGCATGTTTTCTGCTGGTTTTATCTTTCTTTTGTTAAAAGAACTTCTTTTTATCCATATGGCAAAATGTAGTTGCATTTTAAAGGGCGGCAAGTTCAGCAAGCTCATTGGACACTGTGGCGCTTTGCACTGCCAAGGAGAGGCCTCGCTGTTTTTACTGCTTATGACAACAGCCAAGCTCTCGCGGTCACACTGTGCCCTATCCAAGCAGAGGCATTTTTGACCAGTCAGCACTGAATAGCTGAGCCAGGACTATAATAACTTTAGTCTTTATTTCACTTCTCATACAGTTCAAATGCAGCTTTATTTACTGAACATGCATGATCATGCAGATAAGGAAAAAAGAGAATAAAAATATGTACAGGCACTCCCCATATACTCACTGAATAGAGCAGGGAGTGGACCGATGGGAGGAGTTCTAGACTGTGTCATCATTATCCTCAGCTGACTGTTCACATCAGTTTTGGTTGTATAGTTCATCTTTCTCACGAGCATGGCCTTACACAGAGAAAAGCCATGGCTACGTGCACATTCCCTACGCAGCTTCCACACTGATGTATTACAGTTAGGGTCTATGTACCAGCAATATGGAATATGATTAATTCATATACTTTTACCTTGTATGTTAGGTAGAAATCTTTGACCAGCTAAGAAAGTGTATCTTTATTTGCTTGGAAATTGGGATAAATGCAAGTAAAAACTGATGCAACCGCCTATTCATGTGTTAGCTTAATGGTTTGGAAAGAAATCCAATTTTCTCAATTTTCACTAAGCCCAGACAGAGTCGATCAGACCAAGACATGCCTGAAGTCCACATTTTACTTGTTTAGTTAGTGTTATGAGGCTAACATGGCTAACAAACCCTAGAAGTCAAGTGTCACCCAAATATTTTCCTTAATTATATCCCTCAAACCCACTCAAGCCACATCCAGCTCTATATTGAGGTGGCACAGACTTGTGGATGTGGTTTAGGATGTGGTGTGACTTAACCTCCCAGCTTTGGACAGACTTTTTTAGACAGCATCAAGTCCAGAGAGGACTGATATTGGATCGAAGTCCTTTGGGTTTATAAAGGTTGTTGGCACAAAAACATACTCTAGATCAGCACTTCTGCTGTTGAGATGGTTTGTGAAAACAGAAAGTAGAGTTTTATTGTCATCTCAGCCATATATATGTATATATGCATATACACACATACATATATATGCATAAGTACAGTAAATGTTCCAAGAGCACCTGCGTATAGTGAAAAACCACAATGTTGTGATGTGGGAAAAAAAAGCCCAAAAATGCCTATTTTTAAAGTGTAAACCCTAAATATTCCCCCCATAACACTTTAATTTCATTTTAAACTCAGCTTAATATATTACCCTTAAAGAAAGTTTGCAGGTAAACCTATATTCGTACTGTACAGTTTACACTGAGCTGTTACCCCTGTATAAACTGTACCGTAATTCATGTATGTGCGTTTTCTTTGGCATAAGCAGGGTAAGTACAGTAAACTGAAGCAGTGACTGCTGAACCGCGTATAAGTGGGGGGTTACTGTATATACACACATATACACACCATATGCGAAGTGGAGTTCATTTTCAAATCTCATGATAAGTCATTTACTGCCCAGATAAATCATTTTAAACAGTTATTTCCGGGTGTCTAAGACCCATATGTGAGGAACTTAACCTAACCATTTATCATCTTTATTATAACCTTCTCCCAGCTTTCCGCTACAATGATCTGGTGTCACCCCGCTTCTTGGACATGATCGCCAACCTGTCTGGCTGCACGGCTCACAGGCGCTACAACAACTGCTCGGACATCTGCTTCCACCAGAAGTACCGCAGCCACGACGGGACCTGCAACAACCTGCAGCACCCCATGTGGGGAGCCTCGCTCACCGCATTCGAGCGGCTCCTGAAGTCTGTCTATGACAACGGCTTCAACCTGCCACGCGGCACCACCGAAAGACGCCACAATGGCTTCATTCTGCCCCTGCCCCGTCTGGTCTCCACCACCCTGATTGGCACAGAGACCATCACTCCAGACGCGCGATACACACACATGCTCATGCAGTGGGGCCAGTTCCTGGACCACGACCTTGATTCTACAGTAGCTGCTCTCAGCCAGTCTCGCTTCTCTGATGGCCAGCTTTGTACCTCAGTCTGCACTAATGATCCTCCCTGCTTTCCCATCATGTTCCCACCCAATGACCCACGGCAGAGGCGAGGCGGGGCGCGCTGCATGTTCTTTGTCCGGTCCACTCCTGTATGTGGCAGTGGTATGACCTCGCTGCTCATGAACTCGGTCTACCCGCGGGAACAGATGAACCAGCTCACGTCTTACATCGATGCTTCCAACGTGTACGGCAGCTCCCACCATGAGGCAGAGGAGGTTCGTGACCTGGCCGGCCACCGTGGTCAGCTGCGGCAGGGCATTGTCCAGCGCACAGGAAAACCCCTGCTTCCCTTCGCCTCCGGACCCCCCACTGAGTGCATGCGAGATGAGAATGAAAGCCCCATCCCTTGCTTTCTGGCTGGAGACCACCGGGCCAATGAGCAGCTAGGTTTGACTTCGGTGCACACGGTGTGGTTCCGCGAGCACAACCGCATAGCCAGCGAACTTCTCCGCCTTAACCCGCACTGGGATGGAGACACCATCTACCATGAGGCTCGCAAGATCGTAGGAGCTCAAATGCAGCACATCACCTACAGCCACTGGCTGCCCAAGATACTAGGCGAAGCAGGCATGAAGTTAATGGGAGACTATCAGGGCTACAACCCCAACATAAACGCCGGCATCTTTAACGCCTTTGCCACTGCCGCATTCCGCTTTGGACACACCCTCATTAACCCTATTCTGTACCGGCTGGATGAAAATTTCCAACCTATCCAGCAGGGCCACTTATCTCTACACAAGGCCTTCTTCTCGCCCTTCCGTATCGTCAACGAGGGAGGCATTGACCCTCTGCTGCGTGGACTGTTCGGTGTGGCCGGGAAGATGAGAGTGTCCACTCAGCTACTCAACACCGAGCTGACAGAGCGTCTCTTCTCTATGGCCCACGCGGTGGCACTGGACCTTGCTGCCATGAACGTCCAGCGAGGCCGCGACCACGGTATTCCCCCATATAACGACTACCGAGTCTTCTGCAATCTGACCGCCGCACAGACATTCGATGACCTGAGAAATGAGATTCGAAATCCCACAGTTCGGGAGAAACTTCAGAGGTAAATGAGAGTTAAATTTAGTCAAATAAGAACATTTAATGAGAAAAGCACATCTCCTTTTTATCCCATGTAGTTAATCAGCCAATACAAGTTTTGGTGTCTGAGGTTTGCTTTTTTACAATCGCAGTGAAGCTGTGAGAGAAAACTATGTAATACTCAAGGTTTAATAGTGTCATGACATGAAGTACAGAATAACAGATACGACTACAGACATTAGAATTCTATTAGAGTAATGCTTCAAGCTCTTTTAGTATCACAGACACCAAGCGAGCCTTGGCTGATTTGGTAAGGAGAAAATTACGATGTTTTTTGTTTTGTTTTGTTGTTTGTTTGTTTTTTTTTTACTGTAATTAGGTTGCGCACAGGCTTTAATTGGTGCTGAACAATGACTCTGTTGGTTGCATGTGTTCCCAGGCTGTATGGCACACCCTTAAACATTGATCTGTTTCCTGCCTTGATGGTGGAGGACCTTGTTCCTGGAAGCAGACTGGGGCCCACCCTCATGTGTTTACTGGCCACCCAGTTTAAGCGTCTCAGGGATGGTGACAGGTGAGCTCTTAACCTCTCAGCAAACCTCCCAGAGACATTACTGCTTTCCTGAATTCTTTGTGAAGTCATAAACTCAGTCACCTTCTGAGAGGAGAGGTTTCACATCAGTCTGCTTCCTATTTGTGAAGGTTCTGGTATGAGAACCCTGGCGTCTTTAGCCCGGCTCAGCTGACACAGCTGAAGCAGGCATCTCTCGCCCGGGTGCTGTGTGACAATGGGGACAACATCACCCGCATCCAGTCCGACGTCTTCACCGTGGCAGAGTTTCCTCATGGATATGGAAGCTGTGATGATGTGCCCAAGATTGACCTG
Organism: Alestes dentex; assembly: GCA_037576975.1. Classification (NCBI taxonomy): domain Eukaryota; kingdom Metazoa; phylum Chordata; class Actinopteri; order Characiformes; family Alestidae; genus Alestes; species Alestes dentex. The sequence continues at coordinate 44,619,623 of JBBIGA010000001.1, read as the reverse complement.
CGAATGTGGCAGGACTGCTGTGAAGGTATGCATGCAGATCAGATTATGGTCTTCGTAAGTACACATGTCAGCACTTTTTTAGGCTTCAGATGTTTTGAAGACTGTTGGTTATGATGGACTGTATTGTTTAGCTAAGGCCCCTGTGTTTTGAATTTCATTGGAAATTACATTGTGAGAGCTCTGCAATGGAAAAAAACGATGGAGACAAGGCATGAGGGTTCCTGTGTGATCAACCCGTGCTTTTTATACTGCGGATTTCATCAGTACCCTGGAGAGACATGGGGGCCTTTTAACTATAGGTTCACATTTGGATTTGGTTGCTATTAGTGTCGTTCATGGGTGTCAAAATTATATACTGCCAGCAGCAAAAAGGCTTGGCAGCCCAGATCTGACTAAGAGCTCAGTGTTAAATGTCCCTGTCAGATCTTGAGTGTGGACAATTAGAAGTAATTAGCTATTTACTTTGTCCTAATGAAACCACTTTCTAGCACCCACTTAGCCTTCATTCTTTCATTTAGATTGCTCAAGCGTGTGCGATGGCACCATGGGGTTCACTGCCGGTCATGGCATCTGGGGAATTAAGATTTACTACATATCTTCCACATGAGCAAACTGCACGTACTGACATTATTCTGCGTGATGAGATGACTGACTGGCTTTCGTCTTAAATCTTGTGTCGATGTGTTCTGGCTCAACTAGTGCAAATTATATTCAGAATATGGAGTTTTAGCAAAATGTTCTAAAAAGTGTTGCCAAAATGTTATCACAACAAATGGCTTTTATAAAGGTAAAGTCAAAGGAAAAATTCTGGGACCTGGAGTGTCTAAACTTCCCAAAGACTGAAGACAGAGAAAATTTGTAGTCATGCAGGACGATCCATTGTTTTATTCTTTTTTTTATATTCCCAGTGCAAGCAGGGCTGGATTTCGTGTTTTGGGGGCCCCAGTGAAAGACATCAAACAGAGACATCAAAAGTGACATTTTTTCCTTTTATGCCAATCAAAGAAGCTTGATTTTAGTGCAGAAAACAATGTTTATCTTATAGACCTTCTTACTACAGTCAGAACTGAACCAGTCAGTACTGTTTTTTTTTTTTGTTTGTTTGTTTGTTTTTAGCAAAAGCCCTGACTATGTCTTCCATGCTGGTCTGTGTGTATTTTTGACAACAGTGCTCAATTGTAAGAAGTTATCTTAAGCTAACTCCTGTGACCATCAGACAAACAGTAGCAACGTATTCACAGGTCACAGCTGCAGCTCCTTCATCTGATGACCAAGTCATTGTGTCTGATGACCAAGTCATTGCGTCTTTTTCATTTAGTTTTCTTTCAGTTTTGGGTGACAGTAGAAAAGGATCCTTTCAGAGCTGCAGAGTTTGAGAGCACTAAATAAGTAGCTAAGGTGCTACAGAAATAGAATAGTAATAGAAAAATATGCTTATTCAGTTTATTTAATCTGTTAAACGATTGTTTGTTTGTAGCAAATCACTTGTGGCCAGCAGGGGGCCTCCTAATATCTGGGCCCAAATGTATTTGGATAGTTTGCGTGATGGCAAAACCACCACTGAGTGTAAGCACTCACTACTTTCCTGACACAGAGTAATTAGACCAGTTGAACTAGGCACGTTACTCACCGTGCAACGTCAAGCGTGAATAGCTTGTACACAAACTTTGAGCTGGACCACTCGCAGGCGTGAAAACAGCTTTTACACAACCCAGTAAAAGCTGAAGTGTAAAAATGTCATAAAACTCAAAATCAGTGCAGATAATGCCCTTTTTATGCTTAGATGTATTTGATTTCAAGCAAAATCGGCTGAATTTTTTGTAAACTTGACAGTTCTTTTAAGAGAAGTGTATCTTGCTTTGGTGCTTTCATTTAGGCAACAAAAAGGTGTATGATTTTGTATTAACCTTATGCGATAGGTTTCGCATATTGTTTCAAAGCTGTTTACATCTTAATGCCTAAATTCACTTTAGATTGATGAACATCCATCAGCACTCTTTAAGAACCAATTAGCTGTGGACGTTTCAGTTTTATTTATAATTGTTGAGTGTTGTTTTTTCCCCTGTTTCTGTGGTGGCCAGGGTTCAAGCTGTCAGCATGAATGACTATGGGAAAAGGCGCCTGTAATAAACAGTGAGTGTTGCCTGCTGAGAGGTCAGGGAACGAGCTGCTAATATTGATTACTTCTCAAGGATTTGAACACACTGAGTGAAGTGTGCATATTTTGGTTTATTGCGGTTTTGTGCGTGTGCTGGAGGAAAGGGAGAGTGTTCAGTGTCTTCATACAGCATTCCTGTCATTTCCTACCATTTGCCTACCCTGATCCTCCTAAAGACGATAATGAGAACGTTCTGAGAGCAGATATTTAAGCTGTGCACATGACCATTTTATGTGTTTTCATTCTTTTCACAACAGTGTTGGGAGACATTATTTCATACATACTTGGAAAACAGATATTTATTACATGATTAGGCTTATTGTTGCTTTAATCGTGACATTTTAATAGCATTTGATTTATCTGTAAACATGTAAATCCTCTTCAGTGGAGCCATTTCAAGGAGGATTTATGTGTTTGTGGATGTAACGCTTCAGAGAAAACTTTGATTTTCAGTGTTTGTGTCCTCCCCCGTGCACAGCTAACTATAGGACTTAACTCTAAAGGCACTCTTTTTCATCTCACTCCTACACTAGGGTCTTTATTGCATCGCTGTGTTGAGACAAGCCCCTCATATTACTCTACCAGATAAAAGCAGTGTGTGTGCTCACAAAGAGCCTAATGCAGATGCTGTGATTTACACTTCATACACGTCATTTGAAGGTCTTCATATATGCCGAGATCTGAAAGACATCATTTGTTTGAATTCATCACATTATATCCTTTTCTAAAACTGCTGGTTAAAACCAACATCTTGGTCTAATTGACCTAAATAGACCTGATAGTCAGTGTCAGTATAATTGCAAAATGCAATGCAAATGACTGGTAATGGCAAATATTGTTCAATATATTGTCCATATGATTGTTTCTTTATATCAGTTAAAAAAAATCACACTGGCATCTACTGATCTGTTCACAGTGATTGTTTCATATTGCATGGACCAATATGAATGCTTCAGAATTACAAGGAATTAAACTTTTGTTACATTCATGTGCATTAGAGTAAAGTGTGTCTCTTAAGTTGCAAAGATCTGAGGTTCCAAAGATAAAAGTTGTTGTTACAGCAGTGACCATATGTGTCGTTGCTTTCCTTCTGCGTGAGAGAAAGGTTGTTTTTGTCCTACTCTCAGTAAAGGTCACCTGTGATTAATCCCACAGACTGCCGCACCAAAGGTCAGTTCAACGCCCTGTCCTACCATTTCAGAGGCCGCAGGTCGGTGGAGCACAGCTACGCAGAGGAGAAACCTTCGGGAAAGCTTGAGAATGATCACAAGTAAAACTCAGTTTCAGCTCCATCTGCAAGTCATTTAACTTATAAATCCTTTAAGAGGCTTAAGAAAGGTTATCAGTTATACTTTTTGGTGGAATGTCGGCATGTTGAAACTGCATCCTTGAGCTGTATCAAATGTAACTGTAGATTAAATAAATACACTGTGTCTGTTTTGCTTTTCAGCTTTGAAGATGACAGAACCATCGTAAACGTAACTCTCGCACCGAAGTCGAGCCTTGAGCCCCCGCCTAATGAGTTCCAGGACTTTGTCGTGGACATGCAGAAGACTATTACTAGTTTACGAAAGCAGGTGAGACTGGACAGTCTGTTTGGCAGTGCATAGGGCATTGTCTAAAACATACACTTTTATACTGGATCTCCTGCATAGATGTGTAGCGTCTGATGGTTATGATAGAGCTTTCTATAATAAGATTGAAATTGTAGTCAATTATTATAAAATATATATAGATTACATATTCTGTAAAGCATGCTAAGGGTGAAATAACACTTCTCTGTGAATCATTGCTCTTTTTACCCTGGTACTAATTTGATCTATAGTACTGTGCAAAAGTCCTATGCAAATTGTTTAAAGCCATTGTCTCTGTGATTAAGTGTTTTTCTGCAGTAAAGTTATCATAAGAATAAATGCCAAAACAAACAAGAAATCAGTAAAGAGTATCAAGAAAGTTATGTTTGTGTAAAAGTAGTTGAAATTGTGTGAGCTGGTGAGGAGAACACAGGTTCGGTTCCAGATTCCTCCTCGGTTCCTCCAGCCGTTGTTTGGATTTGTGAAACTCCATCAGCAGCCCCTGATTTAATTTAATGAAGGACTGATTGAGTCAAACCAGGTTTCTGATTTAACTACAGTAATACTGGACTTCCATAAGGAACACACTGATATACTGAACATAACATCACTATTTACTGTAGAATGTTATTTGTATTTACTCTTTTTAGTTTTATTTAGTATATTTAGTAATATTAATGTGAAAAAAAAACACTGCTCATCTGAACAGTTTTCAAATATTATTTTCACAGTACATTTGCACAGAACTGTACATGTATATCTATTTGAAGGATATAGTATGTATATGCACATGTGTATTTGTATGTATATTTATTTTATTGTATTTATTTATTTATTTTTTTAATTTACCAGCTATGATGGGTAGGGGGGAAATAATGAGTTACCATAGTTACCAGTCTATGCACCACACATATGTTTTAATATGAAGCCCTTTATACAGGAAATGACACTAATTCAGGACAGTGTTGTTTCAGAATGCTCTAGAGAGCTGCCAGCATGAGCCAGTGCTGTTGGAACTGAAACAGGATATCCAAACTGTGTATCGGGTATCTCTGCACATTGGCAGAGTTTAAGCTGTGTTTTTGAGAGCTATGGGAAAACCTGCGTTTCAAACGCATGGCTTCAATTAATTTGCCGTGAAAGAACATGAAATGGATCTGTAACTCACATCACAGCTTTTAACATCAGTTACCAGGGACTTCAAATAAGTGATTTTTATTTCAAGCCTTATAATCAAGAACATATATTGAGATGTGCTTTTATCATGCCCCCCTGTCTTTTCTAAAGGGAATCATTTGCAGATGGCTGAAGTACAAATAACTGGTGGATCAAACAGCATTTCTTGGCCTCATGCTGACAGAACTTGAAGTACCCAAATTTCCCTGGAGATATTCCTGTGGCATGCACTAATTCGGACGGACGTACTGAGGCGATGCATTTCATTCTCTGGTATCTTCTGCCCCATAGATAAAAAGACTTGAAGCCCGTCTTAATAAGACAGACTGCACTGATGAGGAAGGACGAGAGCGCAGGGATGGAGAGAGCTGGAAGAAGAACCCCTGCACCACTTGCGAGTGCAGAGTAAGTACAGCAACATTTTTCTGTTTGAGAGTGGGCAGACCTGCCACGTAGAACCTACTTCAACAGTTTATAGAACATTTAACCCATTATACACTTTCCTGCACTCAGTATCACCATCTGGAAACTGACAGCAACATATTGTGTATTATCCCACTAGTGCCACTAAAACAGTAAATATAATCAGTGTAAAACTGTCTAGAACTGGTGTTTACCCTCAGAACTCAGAGTGTACCAGTAAACTCTGATTTCAGAAAATATAAAAGTGTAAACCATACTGTGATGGTGCGGGATGATTTAATTTTCCATTGTTTCTCAGCCTGGTAACAGTGTTTCTGACACAAGGACAGCGCTGTTCTCTACTCACAGTATATGGCCAGTCGTCCCAAAACCACGTCGAACCAGCGAAAAGTTTGTTGTGTTTTTTCTGTCAGAACTGCTTTTGTTATTATGGTCTTAATTTTTTGAGTTTTTTAATATTTTGTCTGCATTCTTTAGCCATGCGTCAAATAACAATGTCCTGGAACACCTTCATGTTTCTCACAGCATTAGTCATTTGTTAGTGTTATATAGAATTCACACTGAAGTTTACCTTCGCCCCAAATCTTCCCAGTTGTTTGTTTGCATCTCCATTGTTGTTGCTTTTTTGTGTGGAAAGTGAAAAAACAATGGCCTCTTTCCATTGTTGTGATGACAACATTTCGACCAATCACAATGCAGCGACGCAGTCAGCTCAGCTGTGGCCTGCTTCTGGCCCTGCCATCAAGCAGCTCGGGTACGGAAATGATACAGATTGCTTTATTTGTAATGGAAAATCATTTGGTTGCGGCATGGATCCTTGTACCAGTGGAAAAGTGCCATTTGTCTACTGCAGATGGTGTTCTCTACTAATATGTCAGCAAATTATTGTACAGCACTGTGGTTTTGGACTGAACAAAGGCATCACAGTATTTTGCCATTACCCTGAAATTTCCTGCCATCACAGGTTTCACCTTAACATCTGCATTCGGTAAAATTTCCATCTGGAGCCGGGTGGAGCTGAGGTAATTGGTTGCATGAAGGCAAAAAGGCAAGAAATCCTACCTGTTTGGTTATTTTCATTTTCATGCACTTGAAACACAGCCTGTCCAGTATTTGTGGGGTGACTGAACCGCAGCAGCACTGTTTATCATCAGGAAATTAATTCCACACACACCAGTGCACCAGTAATGCAACGTTGCATTATCTTTCAGAAATCACTTTTCATGCTGCACCAAATGCCACTTTGTTCAGTCATGCCACTTCATTCAGTTTGCCAGTGCCAGTACTTGCAGGAGCTGTGTGTATGTGGAAGATCTGAGTATCAACTGTCTCTGTAGCTGAGACACACTCTTTTCTTCTGCTCTAACTCTGTGCCCAGAGAGGATTTAATGCTGCCACTCTATAAGGCGAGCTCTTCAACTACCTGCCAAGTGACATTCTTCTCAAATGGTGGCAAAGCCATTCTTAACCTTTTCCCTTATCGTTTTCTCCATGAAAAACTTGGATTTTTCTGTGTATCATTGTCTGTCTTACCAAAAAGACAAGTGGTGGTTTTGTCTGTCCTCACTTGGCTGTGAAAATAAGTAATACCCTCTCAGGAATTTCAGTAAAAGCGTGCAGTGGAGCATGGTGACTGTAAATAGATTAGTTTCACCCTCCCTTCACTGCCTGTATCTTCTGTGCTGTTTTCTCTTGTGTGCATTAGGAGGCCCAGGTGACATGTTTGGTGGAGAGATGTCCCCCAGCGTCATGTCCAAACCCTGAGACACTGAAAGGTGCTTGCTGTCCCGTGTGCCTCAACCAACCAACACAACAACAGAGCAAAGAACGTCAAGTATAACCTCAGGACCCCGAAAGCATCCTGGAGAGACCCAACCGATGCGGCCTGTCGCATCCAAATGCCTCGATTAATTTTTTTTTCTATAGTTTTTTGTGTTTGTTTGGTTGGTTGTTTTCTGTTTCGATTTTTTTTCCATATCTCCAGGCATGGCATGACTTCCACTGCCAAGAGCAGAGAACATGCCACATTATCAACCTTCAGAATAATGGATTGATGAATGAATGCACAGATGGATACACAGAAGATATTCTCTTCCTCCACCAGGCCAAAGGGACCAGAGGCCTTTAGAGACCACCACAGGTGTCGGCCTGACAGTTACTGCCCTAACGTGTGCACTGAAGAGGAGAGGATTACATTGCGAAACATGCTTGAATGGAACCTACAGAGAAGCCGTTATCAGCCATGTAGTCTCTAAAAAGCGTTCTCAGGTTAGAGATGCCGGACAAATGGTGCTACTCCCCCTTCATTAAATGACACATACTTAGTTTATACAGCCTTAAAAGTATTGTTTTGTACCTTTTCAATGTTTGTTTTTTACACAGTATGCAAAATTGTAATGTACACTCGTGATGTGCCTGCTGGGCATGTTTTGTATCAGAAACAATTAGAATTACTCCAGCTTTTACTAAATGTTTATGGTGCTTTATCTCATTTACTGAATATATGCGTATTACACATATCCCCACGTTTGTATCGACCTCCATGTGAAGATAATGTGAAAATCTAGGGGGAAAAAATGAAATTGAAGAAAGTCTACTGATCACCAGGTTTCCAGCATCGATTGCTGGTTAGCATCTGGTGTTTTTCATACTTCCTTGTTTTGCCCTGGCAATAAAAAAAAGTGTGGTAGCTGAGGTAACGGTCTGTTTGGAGTTAGACTTACATCAGGGTATTAGAGTCTTAGTTGAACACATTTCCCTTTTTCATGCTCACCAGTGCAGTATTTGCAGCCTGTTCCAGAAAGGTAGTCCACCGCCAGCTATGTCCTTCTCTGTTTGAACGGGCTCTCTCGACACTGTTTGAAGAAGAATGTAGACCATGCGGTGCCTCACCACAGTGCAGCACAAGCCTCGACCTCATGCTCTCGTCAGCATCGTTTACTGTCTCCGGTTACTCTCGTTTTCCTCCTCACCTGATGCCATAACTCCCTGCCCTGTTAAACATGGCCATGGAGAGGCCTGTTACATGTCATTGTTTTTCCTCCTTTTGTACCCCGAGCCCCACCATTTCTCCACAAACAGTGGGTTATGTTTGAGTTTGGAGACCTGACAGCTCATGGATCAGTTTCTCTCTCTCTTTTCTTTAATCACATGTCCTAAACATATGGAACACGACTTGCGGACCTCTCTCGTTTCCATCTCTCGCTGGCCTTGTTTTTGGACGGTGAGAACATTTGGCTGCGGTCTCCAGAGTTAGCGGGAGGCATGTGAACAGCGCTGATGTCATGTTTGAGAGCATGATGCTCTCTGACCTTACTCTCGCTGTAATCAGTGCCATATGGATAAGAGTGGGGCGGGTGGGGGGACTGGGGAAAGATGCCGTGAAACAGAAAAACAGTACTGTGCAGCCCATAAGTGGAACCAAGAATTTCAAATAACAGGCACATATACAGCTCACGCTTAAAAAAGTGAGTGCAGTTTTTCTGACATTACCACTCGTGGCTGGCGACAGCTTTTATTGTTTGTGTGTTTGTTTTTCTGGCTTTCTAATTGATCAGCATTTGGTATCCTTTGCAAGCGGCAAGTAATAATCTGGACCGATGTGTTGTGCGATTGCATTGCTGGCCTAGCGTGACCGAACAGTTCACCATGGTGATTTTGTGTTTTCCGTTGCGTATGTAAATGATCATTTGCTCCCATTGGCCCTTCCTCTGTCCTCTGCCCCAAACCGAACCCCTTTCAAATGCAATGCACTGCCCTGCAAGACTGAACAGACTGACGCAAGTGGTCAAAGTGATTGCCAAGTATTTTGTATTGTACTTCTGCCAAAGATTGTTTGCACTGTATTGTATGCCTCTCAACAATAATAAAATGAACACATTTGCCATAAAAATCAGCTGTGCTCAATCAAAAACACCCAAACTTACTCCGTTATCCATTATAGTTTATGCTTGAAGTTTGTCCATTATAGTTTAGGCATGCATGCTTCAGCTTAAAATAGACTTTTGTTACAGAATACAGCTCACGTCCACATGCTCTTCTTGATCTCATCACAAATTCATTGCCACATGATCGAAGTCACAAAAACATACATGAGTTTAACAAAAATGTATCATTTAACAGGATTCAGCTGCAGGTTGTTTTTGGAGTGGTCACTACATAATCATGAAGTCAAATGAGGATGTTATGTGGTGCGGTATGTGTTGAATGTCTCAGAGTTCATTTATACTGTATGATTACTGTCCAAAGAGGCACAGACTTTTTTTTGTTCATATCAGGCCATTTATTCAAACTGTCCTAAACCACTTTTTGAGGTTAGTTAAACAGATCGGTTACAGCTAGTTTATTTCCTCCCTCAATGCTTAGTTATTTAAGATTAGACAGACAAAAATATCTAATTCTGTGTAGTGTCAAAAAAATCTACAGAAATATGTTGATTTCACTGTGTTTAGTCCAATTCACTACCAATCACTTCTAACTGTACTTTCCAAAATTTAGCCCCGCCCATTCCACACAAAATCACTTTGTCAAACATTACTGAAATCTAAATAAAATATCCATTGTACTAATGACAACAGAGATCACACTGTTAGATGCAGCTCTGAGACTCACTCTTAACTATTTCTCAAAATCAGCTTTTCTCCTCATTCGGAACCAAAATCTCAGCTTCTAGAACACCTGCATCACTACATTTGACATGTTCACTGATCTATTCTGAAGGATCTTTCGAAAGGATTTTCGAATATAGGCTCATTCATCATTCATCAGTTTCTTTCGACTGAACAACCAGACAGTGTAATCTGAATGATCTGTTCCGTAGAATCCCCTCACTGGAGTGTTTTGATTTTAATTCTAATTTATTTGGTGTTTGTTTTAATTTATGCATTTAGATACATTTTTGATTTACAAATGCTATAGTATAGCTGTATACAAATGCAACTTATGCATATGTATATGACTATGCTACATCATTTGCTAATCTTAACATAATTTCCGATGCAAACCGTCCTTAACTGGCAGATTCATTGTTATATCTGCTGTTTTAAAAATGACCCTGGGCACCTGTGGTGTTTCACCTGTAGTGTTTCTGAGGTGTCTGCGGGCAGCTGCTGTGGAAGCTCTTTTGCAACTTTTTTTTTTTTCAGCGAACCATCTGTTGGAATCTGTTTGGATGCATAGCTCTCCCGGTAGCTCATCTACTGGCCTTTTTGCGAAAGCTTCAAGGCACTTTGAAAGCTAAGAAATTCCACAAATTACACATGAAACCTTCCAGGAAAAAGAAACAGGCTAGATTTTTATGAGCGTTTTTATTCAATTCATGTTAATGTAAGCATATTCATGTAAATATGGGCCTCATCTGGATCTGTATTTTTTTTATCTAAAATGTGCTTTGTAAGAATATCTTGATAAACTTAAAAAAAAAAACAACCCCGTTCACGTGTTATAATGATGATGTTATAGTGTTCAGAAACGGTTTTTTTTACTGAACCAGGGTTCTTCGGCGCTCCTCGTCCTAGATGTTGGATTTCTGTCTCCGGCTGGCGGGGAAGTGAACATTAACTCACAGCCAGGCAGACAGGGCGATGGAAATTGGATGTGGAAATTAGCTTTCCAGTGTTGAGCTGGATGAAGAGGGCTTCCTAGAGCAGTCAGGAAAAAACATTACTGACAGCAACATGGGAGCTGCACTCCACGATCGAGCCGGACGAAGTCTTCTCAGCTTTCTGAGCAGGTTCAGAGCGCACAGCGACAGGAGAGATAGAGCACGTTCACCTTTATCCGCATTTTCCTACAGCCACAGGTGGGCGGCTCCTACTGCCTCTAGTCAGTTACCTGGACTTAAGATGACTAAACTTCTCTGAGCATTTACAGGTAATCACTCCTACTCTTAATCAAATACATTTGAGAGGAGAGTCGTCTGCGTTTTCCTCAATTCCATTTTAGATCTTCACAACTAGATGCGTTTTTATTCATTCTTTCATTCATTCATTCCTTTATTCATTTGTTTGTTTATGGGGGTTAGATTGCTTGGATTGCTTTGCTGTTTCTCACACCTCTAAAAAGGAGAGGAAAAAAAAAAAACTTCAGTTCCAAAGCTGGTAGCTGTTGGATGAGCTGGTATTTCCCACTGTAATTCTGTACATTGGCATCCTTATTAAAGACAGGTAAAGAAGTCATTAGCTCAGACTAAAAATATGAGAAATCTAAGCTTTATACAGAAATATTTATTTATTGATTCATTTGTTTGTTTATTTAGTCCAAGGAAACAAAAAAGGCTTATCAGAAATGTTCCAGTTGCTCCATTTTTATCCCAGTTTAGCCTGCTTTACTATCTGTGCCCATTGTTGTTGACAGACAACCCTTTGTTGGCATAATATCTGTGGAAATATCTGAGGTGTCTGCGGTCAGATGAAGTTCTCTGAGGTCAGTCTGTTCCACCAGCTCTGCATAGATGCTGCCGTTCTTATGTAACCTTCTTTTTTCCTTTTTTTTCAGTGAACCATCTGTGGGAATCTCTTAGGATGCATAGCTCTCCATGCAGCTCATTTTCTGGCCTTCGAGGCATCTCGAGAGCTAAAAAATTCCACAAATTACACATTAAACATTGCGGGGGAAAAAAGATACAGTAACATCTAAATTGCAGGAAACCATTTCCTCAAACAGCAACTAAAGTCATTTTGTGGACTTAACCACTCTTATCCATAATGTAATAACTGTCAGTGGGCAGGAGTTCTTCTATTCCAGCCCTGTGAAAGTGATTCATAACTCTGGAGTTTCACTCCACTCCACCATATGGACAAACACATTGCTGTCCAGATGCCCCAAATTCCAGCCTTATTTTACCCAGAGGAGGCATGTGGGCACACCTGGAGAAAACCTGGACCCTCGCCACAGTTTATTTGGCTAGGTGTCTTGTTCAGGAAGATGCTAACGAGTGACATTTTGCACAACTTCAAAGGGTTTTTTAAGATCCTTCTTACTGCCTAGCAGACTCTGTGCAGTCAGTGGATGTTGCTTTCTGTCTTGAGCACGCCTGCTGTGTTTATTATCTTGCGTTCTGCCATAATGGCGAATTTTTATCCTGTTTAGTGACATTTCCCAACAGAAGGGGGCTTGCAGGGGCTTTGTAATATCACGATGCAGAAATGTGACCATGTACATTGAGAGGATGTGTATGATGTCTAGAATAGGTGGCTTGGGGCGGCTGGTGGCCTGGTGGTTAGGGAGTTGCCCCTGCAATGGTGGGTTCGAATGCCAGGACTGCCAGTGGCACCACTGAGGTCTCCACACATTGCTGTCCAGCCACTGTGGCGCTGCTCCTGGCTGCCTGCTGCTTCCCTCGAATGAATGGGTTAAATGCAGAGAAAAATTTAGTGCTGTGCATGCTGTGCTGTGGTGGGATACTTTAAAAAGAAGAAATAGGCAAGAGCATTCACAAACAACCAGCACCGATCAATACCGACTTCTGCACTGTCATGTCCTATGCCACGTTCAACTCGTCCTTCCAATCTGTGGCTTCATTAATACATTGTGCAACAGCATGGATTACAGGCATAATTTTTCTTCAAGCAAATGTTGCTCCAAATATCATGAGATATCCATATCTTATCCATGCTCCACCAACAAATGCACTCTATCTTATCGGCTGTAGCCAGATTTGGCAAGACTCACGAAACACTGGCAAAAGTCCCATTCGACCTAATGAGAAACTGTAATACTTTATTTTTAGTATATCTCTTTAACATTGAGTATTCACAGAACAGAACCCTGTAGCCCTTCAGAGAAGGAGTAGGGATTTCTGGAAGCTACAAAATATTTGCCTTTAATTTTTAGTTAACATGTTGCATTTAAAACCCTACAAGCTTAAGTACTACTGGTACTTCAAATTTTGGCTGGAAAATAGGGATAATTTTTCAAACATGCAACTGAAATTATCCAGCCATATTCTTTTCATCTACATGAAAAGCTCTCCCACTGGTTAGGCCTTCAGTCCAACTGTGTCAAGTTAACTACCAGCATAATAGGAAGTGTCAGTGGAATCAGCCAATCACATTTTGATTTACTGCTGGTGGGACTGATGTCACAAAGGAAAACTGTAGCCCCTCTGGAAGTTCTAGATTGACTGTAAATATGAGTGGCAGTCTATCCAGTGGGATTGTGTCAGATAGTAAACAGCAGCAGCTCAATCTCAGGTCTGTTTACTGAAGGAATCACTGTAGAAATGCTGCATGTGCATGTTTGTTACAACTTTCTGATAAAACGTGGAATTTATTTTACAAGCAGCAGATGTCCTAGTATAATCTAGAACAGCGTTCTCCAACCCTTTTTGCGCCATGGACCAGTATCATGTAAAACAATTTTTTTTACGGACTGGTACAGATACAACTAAAAACAAAGTGCATAAAAATACGAAGAAGCTCCCCAAAGTGCGTTTGTTTTTTACTCATTTTTGCTAGCTTGTGGGCTACATTTTTGATGTACCATTTCATGTGACTGAGACGAGTGTTTTCCAAAATAGAAGATCTTTCAGACTCTGTTAATCAGTTTTTTTATTCTGTACCAAATGATTCACAGACCAATGCTGGTCCGCGGCCCGGTGGTTGGGGACCTCTGATCCAGAACATGTTCCTGTGTAATGCCCAGGGAAGCAAACTGATCAGATATAAAAAAAAGGTGCCAAAGATGCAAACACGCAAGAGGGATCCAGTGGCATAACTGTATGAACATCTTATAGTACCATTATGACCTTAATTGGTTTATATGATGATACGTCCATTTCCATAGAGCCTAACATTTTTATTCCAATTTCTATAACTTACTCAAGTTACTGGCATGAGGGCTCGGAGACTAATTGTTCAATTCTGCTAATGTTGCCAATTTGCCAGTGATTACAATGAAAGTTGAGCTCCTCAGTCAAAATACCGACTTATGCGTTAACATCAAAAGCTCACCTCCAAGCATGTGCCAAGCACAATATCCAGAAGCTTTTTTATTTATTTGTTTATTTTTTGGCGGCACGTTTCTCATTTTATTCCCCGTGACTCTGGCTCTTTCAGACCCAGACCTCCACCAAAAGGTGATAGATTTGCATTCCTGGTTGCCGTCATCTCAGTGCTAAAATATTGTTAGAACCCCTCAGCAAATTTGCAGATTGATTTTTATGGCCCAAACCGAAGGCCTAGCTCTATAATCAGGGTTCCCCTGAGTATCCAGTATAAAATGCCACTCTACTTAGCTGCAATGCTTGGAAAGGTGGTGTACAATGTCAACTGTAATCAAATGTGGACAACAACCACCATGCTAACGTTAGATTATACAAAAGAAAAGTCTTTACGTGCATAGAAAATGAGCTGAATATCATTTACAATGAATGATGTATTCTAAATATATGGATTCTGACACAACTCACTTTGCATGCTACAATGTCTCATTACCTTCTACAGGATTTTTCCAACGTAGCAACAGTTGCTGCGAAAGATTTGCTGCACATTTGTGGGCAGAGCATGGATCGGCCTATTAGAATTTAAAACTGAACTATACTGGAACACACAGGGCCCAGACCTGAGGTTTGACATGCTGGACAGGGAACACATGTTAGCTAAATGTGAATTGGCCTTTTCCAGTGAGCAGATTAATTAAATTTCCCCTTATTAAAGTCACAGTAACTGAATTTATGGACTAAGACCATGCCAAAATGAGAGATATGCTTCATGTCTGGCCATTGCCTGGACCTTGAGCTTGAAATGCCAGCCATCCTTTCCACGGCGCAATAAGAATAATTGCCTAAACAGAATACATCCTCTTACTTTGGCCACAAAAATGGGGTCACTTATGTAAGCTGCAACACGTTCTCTTTCGTTCCTGAAGAGCCTTTGGTGAGATAAGATCTTACAGTAATGGGAGTGGTCAAGTGAGGGCACAGAGGAGTCCCATGAAGTCATTGTTGCTGTTGAAAACAGACATACTGCTCGTCTGAAGAATGACTAACTGGCCCGAATTCCTCAGCTGAGGCCAAGTGAGTTCAGCCTCTGCCAGTAATAATCTTCTCGCTGCCAGGGCTCTTCACAAGTTGACAGAACTTCAGAAAAGTCTTTACACTGGACCTCCATAAAATACACACACACACACACACACACACACGCACACACACTTTCTCTGAGTGCCCAGAGCAAGTAGCTCATCCCAATCTTCTCCTGGAATGTGAAATATTTTTATGTAATGTTAAGGGTATTTTGGTCCTTCACAAACGCCAACATCGGAAATTAATGGTCCTTTCCCTACCACACAAAAAGGTGCGCATAGTCTTTACAGCTGGAGAATTTAGATACTTTAAAGTGCACCAATCACTGACACGGGTTCAGCAGGACATAATCTCTGTAGACAAGCATGGTCAATAGAATGTATTGTTCTGGAGCATCTCTACTTGATCCTAAGGTCATCATGCTCAATGCCAAGTGGAAAAACTTCAGAAAGATGCCATTTAAACTGCAGTCTTATTATTGGACAGGAAAGTCATAATTAAATGTTTTTGCTTGAGTCGCCTGGCCAGAGGGGCATTAAAGTAATGGAGCTCCATCCAGTACAATTAGGATAACCTGGAGTGAGGTTTGTGATCCAGAACTATTGTCCAGTATCAGTAACTGACCTCACTAACGCTCTTCAGACTGAATGCAATCAAATCCTCACAGCAATGTTTCATCTAGTCTAAAGCCTTCACAGAACAGTAGAGTCTGTTGCTTCACGAGAGGGGAATAAATAACTGTCATATAAGCAGACGTGTCGAAACATTAAGACATTTCTTACAGTACATTTCATTTCTATCTGCAAAATGCAGACAACATGTAACAATCATCGCACAGACCATCGTACAGTCTGACTTATGTCATTGCGTCACTATGCATGCATTCAGTAACATCCAAACTAATGAAGAAGACAGGAAGGTCCTGCATGTTTCCCAGGAAGCAGCTTTTATAAATGACAGCCTCTGACTACATGAAAGGAATTGCTTTATAACAGCACATCTAGCCTGATAGACCAGATCTATGTGTCTGCAACATTTTAGCAAGCTTTCTCGAATGGAGGCATTTTTGGCCTTTACTGCCAACGAACATCAACACAATGTAGTACAAAGCCAGAGCATCTTGCCAAGTGTGTGTGTGTGTGTGTGCGTGTGTGTGCGTGTGTGTGTTGGGCTTGTGGACAAGAGAATATGGCACCGCCTCTTCGCCAAAAACAAGTGAGCAGATTGTGCAAATATGATGTTGGCTCAGGAGGGAAAATATTCTCCTCACTTGAAATGTTTTCTCTTCAGGGTTCAGGCTGGGAGAGCAGCCAAGCTGCACAATTAGGCCACGCAGTTCCTCCCCATCTGGTGGGCTTAAAGCCAGCTGATGAAGACCCCTACTCCGTGGCCCCTAACTTCAGATGGGGCCTGCTTTCCATAGGCTGCTTGGACCTTCACCTCAAATAAAAGTTTCTTAGTAGTGGTAGCAGAAGGGGTCTGAACCCAGGTGTGAGGAAGCCCAGCGACTCCAGAGCGCTCCGAGCAGAATCCACAAAAGGTGGGGCAGTAGAGCAGAAGTGAAGAGGTTTAGTTTAATGATGTCGAACCTCAAGAGGAGAAACTTTTCAAGAACATTTGTGTCTTTGTAACATTCTAAATGTGGTTTTGAGCAAATTTGGATAATCAATAAATTACAATAGAATTATCAATAAACATCAATATTTTCACAATTGAAACTCATGGTTATTTTCCAGTGACAATGCAGCATTACAGCTAGCATTTTCCAGTGCAGATTTCATTTGCACGGGAGGGGGCCACGAAGCCTAGGGCTTTTTACCGACAGAAATCACAACTTCAAAAATAAAACAGTCCTGAAAAAGTAAATAGAAACACTAAAGCCATCCTTCACATCACTTTAAATGCTCGGAGCGCCGATCTGAAGCCTCCACACATACAGTCTCTCTCTCTCTCTGTCGCTCTCTCTATATCACACACACAGAGTGCATCTGTCGACCTGTTTTAGCAGTGTCTCTGCATCTATGAAAAATTACACATTTGTCGACGCTACTCAATGGATCTATTTTCTCTCTCTTTTTGTTTTTAATAAAAAGTAAATCAATAAATAAAAAATGTTTAATAAAAAAAAACCTGAATAAATGACAAGTGATGGAATCTGATGGCATTA
>JBBIGA010000001.1:44590103-44602004 GCA_037576975.1 Alestes dentex | reverse complement strand
GAACTTGACTGGCCACACAGAGTCCTGACCTCAACCCCATCCAACACCTTTGGGATGAACTGGAATGGAGATTGTGAACCAGACCTTCTTGTCCCACATTAGTGTCTGACCTCATAAATGCTCTACAGAAAAAATGGACACAAATTCTCACAGAAACTCCAAAATCTTGTGGAAAGCCTTCTAAGAAGAGTGGAAGCTGTTATATCTGCAAAGGGGGATCAACTCCAGATTAAAGTCTATGGGTTTGAATGCAATGTCATTAAAGTCCCTGTTGGTGTAATGGTCAGGCGTCTCAATACTTTTGTCCATATAGTGTACCTAATTTAACCGAGGGTATGCAACGTTTTGCCCTCAACTGTATGTTGCGTACAAGTAACCCTGACATTAAACAAATAGAGGTGGTTAAACATGACTAACCTTCATATTTGCTGAATGTATCTTTGTCATGAGGTCATATTACTGATGAAGCATTTTTCAAGGGAATGTATGAGAATAAGGAGGGGCACTCAGAGTAGAGCGTGGGTTTATTTTTGCACTGTGGTTTCCACAGGTGTGGTCACTGCCAGAGACTTACACCTGACTGGAAGAAGGCTGCCACTGCCTTGAAGGTAATGTCTAAGTTTCTAATTCACCTAAATGACTTGTCAGTGCACCTATGAAAGAAATTTAGTGTCAAAAGTGTTTGAATTTAGAAGACATATTGAATTGTTGCAATTGAATATAAACATGCTTGATTGATAACGCGTGTAAGTTTATGTAGTGAAGTTGGAAAAGAAGTAGAGTGCAGAGCGCAATCCTCAAGGACTGAAATTACGTTTTTGGTGAACTCAGCGTCTCGTGCACGTTTAATGCATTGGCGGCACCAGCGCACTCCTGCGGCATGTCGGGCACCAATGCATTAAACACACGCGAGAGTTCGCCAAAAACTTCATTTCAGTCCATGAGGATTGCGCTCTTCACTCTTCTTCTTTTCCTGTAGGTCCCGGATGTCAGACAGAATTTTCAACTGAGTTTCGAGCTGAATTTCCAACTGAATTGTCCCAAATGAAATAGCTCACTTGAAATGGCAAAGCCGAAATGAAGGCACTGAATAACACTGATTGAATAATTAAATTAAAAAAAATGCTGAATTTGAAAGGCTGAATGTTTCTATATTGAATCTTAAATGCTGTAATTACAGCTGAAATAAATTCAACACAAAATTCACTACATAAACTTGTTTTTATTCAATTTCAACAATTCAATGTTTTTTTTTTATTCAAATACTTTTGTCACTAAATAACTTCCATAGTGCACCACATCTCCTCATCTCCACTGCGTGGTCCACTTAGTAGCAGAGTTTGATTTTACATTTCCAGGGGATTGTGAAGGTTGGAGCTGTTGATGCTGATCAGCACAAGTCTCTGGCCAGTCAGTACGGCATCAGGGGCTTCCCTACCATCAAAATCTTTGGAGCTAACAAAAATAAACCTGAGGAGTACCAGGGTAAGTGTTGTGATCAAAGCTGCTTCTGATGGTATTTCTCAAATTTCCCTTCTTCTGCATGGATCACACGAGGTTCAACATTCTTCGTTCTCATTCCCTTTCGCTTTTATTCTTTTTTTCTCTTTCTCTTTCTCTGGCCAGGTAGTCGTACGAGTCAGGCGATAGTGGAAGGAGCCATGACAGCCCTGCGCTCTTTGGTGAAGGACAGACTCGGTGGAAAGACTGGAGGCTCTGGCCAGAGTGGACAGGCATGTTAGCTTTTCTTTCACCTTCATTCCTTCACTCCATGGTCTCCTTTTTTACAGGATCCATAAGTATGAACCCGTTGTCCAGGTAATCTGGTCTATCTTAGTAAATGAAACACTTATAGTGGTCTTTTTTAACAAAATATTAAATAGTTATCCAGGGGCCAAAGCCCAGAGTTTTATTATATCTGTCTCTGAAGACCAGCGTCTTCTTTGTGTGGCATATCATCCCAGTACTGGTTAAACTTTGTATCTCCTACATGTCGGGTTTTTCACATGCTTTCAATACCTGGAATACTTTAAAATATTTCACAAGTACTCAAATACTTGTTCTCAATACTACCATTAAAAAAAAAATTATATTTCATAATTAACTCCACGGCAGTGGGCTGGCCCCCGTTGGCCCTGGGGTAGGCTCCAGGTAAAGATTAAGCGGCTAATTCATTGATTATTTAATTAATTAACTACAATGTTAGGTTTGTTCCTTCACTTTCAGTCATTTTTTAGATTACAATACTCCAGTCTTAATTTATAAGAATCTGACAGATTTATTTTATATTCCCTTTTATAATGGATGGCCCAATTATTATTATTATCATTATTATTATTGACAACAACAACAAAAATAATAATAATAATAATAATAATAATAATAATAATAAATCCACACCATCTCCCAAATGACCTGCATATGACATGATTTTATAGCTTAATTGTTACGTAATTCTGGTGAGATCAGAGGGGTGAACGAAAGATGAAGCATCTGAATACTAAAAAAGGATCCGAACTTAGTGAAACAATACAGCTCTGAACAGCTCTACAAAAATGATAAATGATAGAAGAAATCATTTTGACCCACTTCCATTGGTTTGTTCATGTTGAAATGTTGTTCACACACTGTGAAGGTCAGTAGGCCTTTTCAGCTTTATTCGAGGTACGTGCCTAAAAAGGGGTGGTGGGTGGGGGTGTATGATGAAGTGACATGGTTTCTGGGACGTGACCCTGGATGGTCTGGTTGTATTTGGTGTGTTCAGAGCGGGGGAGGCAGTAGATCGGGCAGTAAGAAGGATGTGGTGGAACTGACAGACGATAACTTCGACCGCCTGGTGCTAAATGGAGACGAGGTGTGGATGGTGGAATTCTTCGCTCCTTGGTGTGGCCACTGCAAGAAGTAAGTTCCACACAACACAAGAATGATGTCTGTTTTTTCTCATTTGTAGCTTTCAGTGGACACGGTCAGCATTTTCGAATAAATTCCTGTACTTTCTCAGGCTTGAGCCAGAGTGGACCGCAGCAGCAACCGAGGTGACGGAACAGACGAAGGGCAAAGTGAAGCTGGGTGCTGTGGACGCTACTGTGCACCAAGGCCTGGCCAGCCGTTACGGTGTAAGAACACCAGTGTGGACAAATCTATAATAACAGCAGTCTTTCCCTTATAATAGCAGTTGAAGAGAAAAACAGCTTATTAAAGTCTGACTCATTTAAAAAAATATATATATATGAAGAAATCACAAGTTTCTTACACGGAACATTACAGAACTGATCAATGCAACTTGAATAAATGAATGTATATTTTCTTTCTCTGGCTCGTAGTAATGATTGTTATTATCTGTTCAGATTCGTGGTTTTCCCACGATTAAGATCTTCAGGAAAGGAGAAGAACCAGAGGATTATGAAGGAGGAAGGACTCGATCTGATATCGTGGCCCGAGCCATGGATCTGTTCTCTGCAAACGCTCCTCCACCTGAGCTGCACGAGGTACGTCTGCTGTGTTTCTCTGTCCTGCTCCAGGAGAGAGTTCTCTCCAGATACATATTCTGCTGGGAAGAGTACATTGTTATCAGGGTTATAAAGAATAAACTTATTGTTGTGATGTGTTTAAAAATGCCTAAAAATGCCTATTTTTGTTGTGTAAACCATAAATATGCTTCCAAAACACTTTAATTTAATTTTAAACTCGTTACCCTTAGAGAAAATGTAAAGGTAAACCCGTATTCGTACTGTACAGTTTACACTGAACTGCCATCTCCTGCAGTGCTAGAATGTAAATACCGATGTTACCCCTGAATAGACTGTACTGTAATTCACGCACGCCTGTTTTCTTTGGTATAAGCAGGTAAATACAGTAATAAATTCACTTAATTTACTGTAATAAAAATACAGGGCTTTAAGAAGAACAAAACGAAAAACACAAGAACACTCGAGGCGCTTCACGGGGGAAAGTCTGGACTGCAGCCAATCAGCAGAAAAGAGAAATAAATAGCTTTCTCGGATTGGCTACTTTCAAACTTCCCGCCTCTGAGTACAGTGGTATTTCACCATCCCACCATCTTTGTGTTCTCTGGATAGTACCAAAACTATCCAGACTATTTATAGTTATTTTTTATGTGGAAATGTGGCTGAATTTACATTAATATTTACGTTACACAATTAGTGAATGATGGTTTTCTTAATAATTTAGCACTAAAATGCATGAAAAGTTATATATTACCACGAAAAAAGCTGTGACGTCCAGGCATCGTCCGCCACACCCCCTCGTCCTGTGGAGGATTTCGCCAGTTTCTGCGTTAGTGCGGAGGTTTCAGCGAATACATATACACATATACATATAGACAAATCAAATTGCAAGCAACAGGTCACTAATGACCTCTTTAGGGCTTTAAATTATTTAAACCAGCGGTTGCTAACCTTTTTTGTGCCACGGACCGGTGTCATGTAAAACAATATTTTCACGAACTGGTACAGATGCAACTAAAAACAAAGAGCATTAAAAAATGTTTCAGATAATCAATAAAATATTTTTTATTCTGTCTTTCTGTGCGGCCTGGTACCAAATGACTCACAGACCGGTATCGATCCGCGGCCCAGTGGTTGGGGACCTCTGGTTTAAACAACAAATCTGAAACCATTAATAAACCCTTACTCTTACTGTAAAGTGGTGCCCTCATTGTTATGATATTAACAATTTGGAATTAAAGTCAAAATTCTGGTATCATGACCACAATAACTGCAATAAAATGTTGAAAAAAGATCTTTATTACTACGCTGGTTACTTTTGACGTGTTGCAGACTCTGAGCTTTATGCTATTGCTCTCCTCAGATTCTTAACCAGGACATTTTCAAGAAGACCTGTGAAGACTACCAGCTTTGCATTGTAGCAGTTCTTCCACACATACTTGACACAGGTAATTTACAGATTTATCTTTAATTTAATTTAATTTAATTTACTTTTATTTTATTTTATTTTATTTATTTTATTGATAACTTTATTGCACAGTCTTACAGGTACATGTCACTACATTTCATTACTTGTATTACTATGTATGTGACAAATAAAGAATCTTGAATCCCCCTTACTGGATAGCTAATAAAAGTCTGAGTGAATTGGAGTGAATGCTATACAGTTATATCTTTTTTTATTGGACTTTCTCAGACTGCACAGTGAAGAACTGAAGACAACCTCATGTCTCTCATTCTCCCATTAGGTGCATCCGGAAGAAACAGCTATTTGGATGTGATGAGGAAGATGGCTGAGAAGTATAAGAAGAAGATGTGGGGGTTTGTGTCTGAATTAGTCAACTTGGTCTCCTCTCCTGATGATCTTCTTGCACTACTCCTACATAAAGATTTTAGCACTTAGAACTCTGCTCTGGTTCTCGCACTATCCTGAAACTTTAGTGTTTTCTCAAATTTGAAGTCGCTTTGGATAAAAGGATCTACCAAATGAATGTAATAAAGTAAAGTAAAGTGGCCCCTTATAGGCACACGTGAACACAGCACAGCACACAGTGTGAAGAATGCGAAATTCTTTCTCTGCATTTAACCCATTCACCAAATGAACCAGGGAGTGTGTGGGGACGGTACCTTGCTCAAGGGGACCTCAGTGGTGCCACTGGCAATCCTGGGTTTCAAACCCACAACCTTCTGATCGCAGGGGAAACTCTCTAACCACTAGGCCGTGACATGTAATGTAATACAATATAATATCATGTAATGTAATGTAATGTAATGTAATGATTGACCTCTTTAGTTTCTGTCCATTTCAGGACCCTCATCTCTTCTGGCCCCTCTAAGCTGTCTGTTTAAAGTTGGTTTCTTGTCTCTCTGTTTCTCCAGCTGGCTGTGGACTGAGGCTGGCGCTCAGATGGAGCTGGAGTCCTCTCTGGGCATCGGTGGTTTTGGATACCCGGCCATGGCTGCCATCAATGCTCGCAAAATGAAGTTTTCCTTACTGAAGGGCTCCTTCAGTGACACAGGCATCTATGAGTTCCTCAGGTTTGTCAGTGCTCTTGAATGTCTTTTTTATTGTTTGGTACTTTAAGACCATAAGTAACATGTTTTTATTAAAAATCATTTTAAAGCTTTGGTTAGTTTTTAAGGGAAAAATCAGTGAGGTTTCAGTATTAAAAAGAAAAAGTGGGGTCGTACCATCTTTAAAGGTATCCTTAAGCGCTTCTTTATTACAGGGATCTCTCTGTTGGTCGTGGGTCCACTGCTCCAGTTGGAGGAGGAGCACTACCGAAAATCCACACTGTGGAAGCATGGGATGGCAAGGATGGCCAGGCAAGCTAAAACTGAAACCTATAAGCTTCCAATTTGAACTGTTTTTAATATGACTTGTTTTATTATGACTGCTGCTGGTTAGCATTTCCAGTACTTTTTTAAGAGCTCACTCATATTAAGCAACATTAATGATTCTAAACAGATTTATTTTTCTTGGTATTCAAAAGAAAAAATGAATTTTTGTAAAATGCAGTGCAATTAATGGGTGAGAACTGTGCATGAGTATCCTAATGCAGTTTTGGTTGTTGGGAGCAGAATGATGTTAAAGTCTAAAAGTCATCACGTGTATTGCTCACATATAGCCAACCACACGTTAGAATTTTTCAAAGTATTTATTTAAGTATATATTTATTATTTACAGTGTCTTATTACTTTCCCACAGCTCCCAGTGGAAGAAGATATTGATCTCAGTGATGTGGACCTGGATGATTTAGAAAAAGTTGAGTTGTGAGAACCACAAGAGTTGCACTATAGTTGTTCTGTCTTATTCAAGTCTTGATTTTCCTCTCCTATGGAAGAGGAGTGAATACTCTGTGAACTCAGGAAATGTTAGTGGACAGTACGCTATGGGATCGTCCTCCTGTCTGGTATGAACTCAAAACAGTTTTGAGACCACTTAACAGGCACTAAGTACACATTACAGTGCCTTAAACCTGCTCTTTTGTTCTTAAAAAAAAAAAAAAAAAAAAA
The DNA here is from genome assembly GCA_037576975.1 of Alestes dentex. NCBI lineage: Eukaryota > Metazoa > Chordata > Actinopteri > Characiformes > Alestidae > Alestes > Alestes dentex. The sequence goes on along the minus strand of JBBIGA010000001.1, from coordinate 44,595,021 downwards.
ACTTAGTCCTGACTATTTGTAGATCCAGAAAAAGGAGGGATGTAATACTGCTTTTTTTCTTTTGCACATGGTGTCTTTTTGATTTTATGGTTATTAAGTTAAAATAAAGTGTTTGGAAGTCATATTGTCCAATTCTGCTTCTTTTTTTGTCCATTGTCCAAAATGTTTCCTTTTTATTGGATGGAAATTTAGGATTTCACCCAGTCTTTCTTCATTTCAACCATTTCACCCTTGAGCCACTAGAGTGTGCTAGAAAACAGTGTTAGATCCTCACTGAGCACAGGGATGACATGCAGTTTTCTTATTTATTCATTTAAAACTGCAGTATTTTACATGAAAACTCAGTAGCTACTGTATAAGTAGTTTCAGTGGTTTCTACAATGTCTTTGCAAAAATATCTTTGACCAATTGACAAAAATGCACCAGAAACATTACTTAGTTGTTGATATATTGCCTCAAAGACCAAATAGTGGGAATGCAATTATTCTTCTTTGTAGCACCTTTAACCATTTAAAATCAGTTTATTCTCATATTTAAGTGTAAAAGTTCTTCTTTGTAGCGGCTTTAACCATTTAAAATCAGTTTATTCTGATAATTAAGTGTAAAAATTTTTCTAGATATTTGGTGTATTTTTATTTTTTACACTGACCTGTTCAAATCTGACTATACAGATCCCATGCACAGTCTATATCAGTGGAAAAGATCATTGCACTGAACATCTTACTACTCTTATGGGTGTTTTTTTTTACTAAATCCTGTGTGTTTGAACTGCGCTGATCAGTATGAGTTATGAATCTCATTTTGGAGCCCTTTCCCCAAGTCCCATGTCTACGAAGTGCAAGTATCTAATAGTCTGGTCTATATACACGTGACTGCTAGCTGGAGTCCAGCAGGTTGATGTTGATGGAGTAACAGATGTAGGAGTAATACTCCTGCTGTCCCGTGTTCACTCCTGGGATGTCCAGCCCCATCTAGAAATATAAGAACATACATTTGAATTCATCAGAGCAGTGGTTCACAACCTCATTCTTGTTTTCCTGCTCTAACACAACCACCTTAAATCAGGGAAGGCTTGCTAATTTGAAGATTAGTCAGAGCAGGTTAGTTGGGAGCATGGAACACTGAAAAACGCAGAGCAGGACCAGATGGAAGCCACTCTATTAAAAGAACTGTAGCCCCCACCCACCGTCCCACCCCTCATCTGAACTCAGACTTTCATTACCTGTGTGAACACCCTTCTGTTTATTATACCGCACATTCTCTGTGCTGTTGCTGCTACATTTGCACTTGTATTTATTTTCTCTTTTCTGCATTTTTGCACATGCAACTCCCTGCTGCTAGAATACTGGATTGTCATAATACTGTATTCACCGAGACCAGTACTGTAGCTATTGTCGGCTGCACTAAATGTTGTCCTGTCCGGTTGTTTCTTTGCTCTTGTGTTTTTCTTGCACTCTCTTTTGTCCTGTCTGCACTTGTGGTGGTCTTGTGGTGTTCTGTTTCTGTTCTGCTGTTGCACCATGGTCCAGGAGGAACATTGTTTGGTTTCACTGTGTGCTGTGTGTATACGGTTGAAAAAAAAAGACAATAAACCTGCTTGACTTGACTTGAAAAGAACTGCAATCCCACTGTACACAATCTCCTTACCTTATATGATACACAAATGACAGACAAAAATTGTGCTTTAAGATGGCTATGACCTGTTTTTGACTGTGCAATACACTCTTTGAATTTGTTTCATTTAAGCAATGTAATAAGTCAGAAAGTTTGGAGTCCAGCATATTCAGGTGATATTGTTTACCTAAACAAACCACATTTAACTGAACTATCTCTGCAACTTTGGTTGCTATGATGACAAGTAAACTGTACTGAACACCAGGCCCTCCAGGACAGCAACCCTTGCAGCAGATTGATTATTGATTTTTTTAGGTGTCAAATCACATAAGCAAGTCTATTTGACACAGCTTTGAGGCAAATTTGATGCTTTGCACATGAAGTGTGCATTTTTCTCATATATGAACACACCACAGCACACAGTGTGAAATTCTTCCTCTGTATTTAAACCCATTCACCAGGTGAAGCAGGGGGCAGCCAGGCACACAGCGCCTGGGAAGCAGTGTGTGGGGACGGTACCTTGCTCCAGGGTACCTCAGTGGTGCCATGGGCAGTCCTGGAATTCAAACCCAAGGCCTTCCGATCACAGGGACAGTTCCCTACCCACCAGGCTGCCAGCTGTACATGATGGTTTGCATGATATTTGGGTAAAGTTTTAGTATATGCTACTGGTGTCTGATAATATTCAACACCAACTATAATTCTGTGCCGACTAGAACAAACTATAACGTGTTAGTAAACTTGGCCCTAGCCCTGAGGGAGCAGTTCTACGTTCCTGACTGGGACGATAAAGCAGTATCAGTATTGGTCATCTGAACAAAAACATGACAAAGCTCAGTTCCTCACATCTGATTTGCTGGCTGCTGCCGTGGGGTCCAAATGTGTGAATAAGGAGCCGAGCTCCTCCCTCAGCCGCTTTGTGTGCTTCTTCTCTGGCTGCAGCAGAAGAGCCTGGTAACTGACCGGCAGTCCGTACCTGACCAACAACAGCACAACACGCTTTAACAGAAAAAAATTATGCTTAAAACTTACACACTATTTCAGAATCAGAATCAGAAGTTGCTCATGCAACAACTGCACAGTCACACAATGACACAAAACAATGTAAACTATTATATATAAAGTCAAATTAAAACCTCTCCAGAAAGAATGTCATACACTGAAAACAAATACATCTGTACCTGAGAACTGACTCTGCAAACACTCGGAGGGCCTTGATGTGGATCCAGGCCACAAACATTTCACTGAAATTCACTTTCAGCCAGCGCACAAAGGTTCCCTGGTGGCAAAAACCAGGCTATTAAGCAAAGAACTGTTCAATGCAGCAGATCATTCTAATAATGCCTTTACATATGTTCTATGTAATTCCGAAAGCAGATTCTCCACCATGTCGCTACTCATTTACCAATACGGCAACTTTCCTCATGCAGATGTAAATATATCTTAGCTCATGCAAATATAACTTAGCTAACATACCATTAGAAAAGTAATATTGTGAAAATGTTTCACAACATATGTTTATATTTTAAAAATACAAATGCCCTACAAATGTATGTTCATAGTGGTTCTAAGAGAGCTCAGTTTTGAACTAGCTATTACACATGATGCAGTTCAAGGGTCTTCTGATTAAATATTTGAGTTGGACTGGGTCTAAAAGATTAATATTAAAACTAAACTCTGCATGAAGGTAAATGGCTGTTCAAGGTTCTCTAAGTACCTGCTTGACACAGCTTCACTCACATCTGGAATGCAAATCATTTTTTTGGCTTTCTGTTGCTAAATATTTACATATAACAGGTGAATTTGCTTCACCCATTACACTATGGCTGGTTATGAAAATACGTTAATGAAAACCTAATGAATGCTGCACACTGAGTGAGATGTAACGTTATAAAAATATAACTTAGCTAACATACTAATTTAGACCAATGGTTAGTTGAATACGCTTTTGTTGATTAATTCATGACATGATGCACAGTACAGAAATTACTATAATTATCATTTTAATTGGCCTGCGATGGACTGGTTATCCTGGGTGCCCAGGGTGTTTCTCAGGCTTTTGCTCCAGCACCCCAACCCCCAGATATTTCGAGTCTGAGGTTTGGACATTTCTTGTGTTACTCACATACTGTTCTTTCTTGTCCACACTGAGGCGGTTCATCTCCTGCCTTTGCTGCTCTGCTTCTTCTAAGCTGAAGTCTCGCACTGTGAATCTGGTGGGGAGCAACATTTTGATGGGCACATTTTCTGTTTTTCAAGAGTTCATTCACAGAAATGAATGCAGTCACTCACTTGTGCTTATTGGCATTGGCTTTGAATTCGCTGACAGCTTTTTTGAAAAGTGTCACTGTGAATATCCCAGCATCCACCTCTTCCAGTAACTTCCTATGGCACACAGGGATCATTTAACTTTGCTTGGTAAAAAAAGGGTTAGAGCAGAAGGTTGTATGTTTTTTTAAGCAATATTTCTTGTAGGTTAGAGATGGTAAGTCATAGCCACTATAAAAAGGGGAGTAGGAACATGTACCATTGACAACCCATTCATGTCTAACAATCTTTTGGTACAGATGGGTATTGTGCAGAATAATATGGGGTAAAAAATAAGCATAAATGTGTTTGAAACAAATCACCAGCCTGTTCTACAGTGTGGACTGCAGATGATCTTGAGAGGCTGACTGCAAAGTAGGGCAACTACAGCCAATTAGAAGGAGACTGGCTTCCAGACTATGGTGAGACAAACTCTTGCTTTCCGTCAGTAACTTTACCCCGGTGTGAATTTAACCTTAAGACCCATGGCAAGAGCAAAGGAGGTGAGCTGTACTGCAGTCATGACTGGCAAATTACTGAGCGAGGCTGTAGGAGCCAACCTGCTGGAGCGAGGGACCACAAATTCCGACATGGATTCGTAGGTGTTCTCCCACAGCTTCTCGTTTGACCTAAATAAAGGCACATTGTAGTGTAGAGTTGGAGCAAAACATTATCAGAGCAATCAGTGCACCAGACGTCAACAGACTGATTGCCATCACACTTAAAGAGTAAAATGCCTTGTTTGATCCCAAGATAAGATAAACCTTGGGAAAGTGGGAAAATTCACATTGCTACGACAGAAAGTGGACAGAACAAAGGTAAGAGCAGCAAAGCAATAGATTAAAAGCTTCACAGCAGTATAGTATAGAAGGACACTATACAAACAATAAAAAAATTTAAATATAGACATGTGTGTGTGTATGTAAATATATATGTGTATATTTAAACTCACATCAGTTTGTGTATGTGTACATAGCGGAGATATAATATGTATATA
>JBBIGA010000001.1:44563489-44585211 GCA_037576975.1 Alestes dentex | reverse complement strand
TGTGTGTGTGTGTGTGTGTGTGTGTGTGTGTGTGTGTGTGTGTGTGTGTCTGTGTGTGTGTCTGTGTGTGTGTGTGTCTGTGTGTGTGTGTGTCTGTGTGTGTGTGTGTGTGAGCCCGTGACCTTCTGCTCCTCTGCTTTGTCTCTCATTACAGAGTCTATATAGAACTTTGTATGCTGTTAAAGAACCATGAAACATTTTACCAACATCTTCTCGTCTGTGTGATTGTTGCTTTTTCTATTCCATATTAAGCTCCAATATCACCTCATACAACAATTTTCCCATTTTTGGCCATTTGAAAGAGTGTGAACATTTCTCAAACAAAATCCATTAAAAAAAAATCACTGGACTACAATCTTGTTACATTAATATATGTTAATGTTAAGAATGATCTTTCCATTTCCATTCCAGTCTATAGGTTTGGAAATATAGGGTTGTGTTATAGCGACAGCTCATAAAAGGCCACAACTTTCTACAGTGGTTCAAAAAAATGTCTCAGCCATACGTAGCTGACTGTGCTTTCCTAAAAGTAGAGCCAGGCTGAGGATCTGAAGAAGCAGTGATAGAAAAGTAGCATGGAGCATGAGGTGTATATTTCAGGAAAAGGCCCCTCCCCCTCCTCAGGACCCAGGGCATCTTTTTAGCACCCCTTCCCTCCTCCCAGACATGTTGGAAGCCCTGCATGCTGATTGGCCGTGAAGCGTTTCGTAGGACGCGCTCCTCCTCTGGTGCTCCTGACCTTCACAGACTTCCTCTCTCCATTCATCCTCCAGGCCCCTCTTAATGACCTGGCTGGGGGGCTCTTCTGACCTACAGAACTAGTTTGAGGCTGTTTCTGAATCAGCGCTGTGAATAGCTGCTCTTTGTTGGTTGCGCTTGTTGTCGCCCATGACTCAGTGGTTACAGTTAAGAGTCCCATTCAGTGTTGGTAATTGAGTGAGTTCTTAAGGTGTAATGTGTGTGCATACACTCCTTTAGCATAAAATAACTGCTTTCTTCTAAAAAATCATTTGAAATGAAAGCCCTCTATCTTTCTAAACTCTTTCTAAAGTCTGATAATTTCAGGAATCCAACAAAACGATTCTGATGGTGGGAAGCTTTCCAAGACTAAAGTCAGCAATTTTAAGACTGTTTTCAGTGTCATAAAAGGCAGATTGAACCATGGCATGTGTTGTATGGGAAGGACTCATTGTAACCAGTTGGATCCAGTTGAAACTGGTAAGGAACAATGTGCTATAGAGGCGTGATGGTCACAAAGTACCCCCCAGTTGATTGATGCTCTATACCCAAGGAGGCTGGACCTGAAGTTGGAGGTTTATTTGCAGCCTTTGTGGAAAAGTAATTAGATCACTAATTTCTTAGGAGGACATGATGGACCAAAATATAGGCTCACTGATGTCAGAACCTCTCACTGAAAAGGAAAACGGTTTGAGTTCATGGGGGGTCAAATGCTGTCCCATTGGGGGTCAAATGCTGTCCCAAGGGTGATGGGCAAAAGAGTGGAGGTCTATTTCTATGTGCCTGCTGCGCTAATTTCAAGTCGTAAGAACTGCTGTTTGAAACCGCCAGCTGTACAGTCATATGCAAAAGTGTAGGCACCCCTGGAGAATTCCCATATTTTGTTGATTTTCTCTACAGAGAACACACTTACATACTATTAATGTTTATTTGCTAAATTTAATGTGTTCGTTCATTCATTACTGGTGTCTCGGGAGGTGCTGGAGTCTATCCCAGCACTCAAGTAAAGTCGAGTAGGTTTGTAGGTTTATTTTTTCAGCAATATTGATAGCACACTATGAAATGAAACAACATTTCTCCAGAACCGTGGTGTAACAGGAGGCTAGGCCGATCAACCATATCTGGCGTAAGTGAAAAATTGTATAAATTTGACTGTAAAGACAGGACACCATATAAGGACATTTCCCTTTTTTCACATTGAAAATCATTAGAAAACAAACTTTTTGCAGATGAAGATAGAAGATCTATCGTCATCTTCATCTGCAAAAAGTTATACGATATGAGTCAAATTATGTTTTCGAATGATTTTCAAAGTGAAATAAGGGAAACGTCCTTATATATGTGTAAATGTGAAATGACAAAGAAAGCCAGTTTAATTGAAACTGTAGTGTAAAGGGATGAAACATTCTGAGCCGCCATGTGGTGGTCTTGTAGGGTGTGATTACAATAAAGGAAGAATTATAGGAAGAGTAAGTAACAGAAGTAAAACATTTCACAGAAACACCCACAAGGATTTTGAGTGACCTTTTACTGTTTCGGCACATTAGCTTTTAATAAAAAAGCTCTGGACCCCAGCCATGTCCTAAGGTGTACTGTTTCTTTGAACACATATTTTCTTCTAAGTTTGAAATGTGTAAGTCATATTTACATGAATAAAGCACAGTTGCTGCCAAAAGTAAATGCACTGGAAGAGTTACGGTGATGTATTTCACTTCAATCAAGCAAATCTAATGGGTGTCTAAATTTCTCCCAGAGGGCTCTGCTCTAGCCTACTTCCCTCCAGGGAAAATATGTAGATGTGTGTAGGAATCCCTAAAAATGTCAAAGTTATGTAAGCACTTCCTAAGGTTCCTGCCAGTGTAGAATGTGTGTATTGTGCAACCCTGATGTTTCTTTTTGTCTTTCAGTTCATTGGAAGGCTTCGGGTCTTCTGTCACTATTGTCATGGTGATGGGACGTCTGGTGCTCAGGAACTAGGTCAGTCCTGGTGGACGCTTAACACAACATGGCACATTTTCCCCCCAGTGCCGAACAGTGGCAGCAGCAAGGAGAGCCCAGGGCTGGCTTTGCCTTGCTGCTGGGAGACTCTGAGCTCAACCCTGAACTGATGCCTCAACTCTGGCAAAAGAGTTTTTAACATGTCCTTATGGTTACATTTCTCTTGCAAAACCAATCTGCAAGCTATATATATATTCATCCTCTTTCATTTTCAGTCTGGTAGTACCGACCAATGCTAGAAGTGAGAGCACCTTTTTTCACACTTAAATTCTTGATTGCAGATCAGCAGACAACCTTGACGAGATAAAAAAGATCCTCGTGCCGGCAGGCTGAGAGATAAGCCGAGCTGAGAGCCAGACACAACGGTGGGAAGACACTCAAAAATAGGTCACTCGTACTGTACACAGTGGAGGAGCAGCTTACAGCTCTAAAGTGTTTTTTAACTACAGCTTCACTTAAAAGCCTATATGCCACGTTTTTCATGGGCTTTATTATTTCTTTAAAGTCCACACAAGGCATATGTGACTTTGCATTCCAAAGAACATAATTACGTGACTACTTTGCAATCACTGTTTATCTACTAGAATTAAAAGACTTGTTACTGTTTGTTACTAATATATATGTAAATGGGCTTTGTTCTGATTGGCTGCTCTGTATTGTGCCTCATTCAAAAAGCGGTCAGAGCTAGAATGCTTCTTAACTTTAGTGTGAATGGGCGGAGTTTGACTGTGGTAAAAATAATCTCAAAACCCTGAATTCTTAACGGAATGTTTTTGTGTCTTTATATGTTTTCACACTACATCAAACTCTTATTTAAAAAATCGGTGAAAAAAAGGTTTTCTGTAAAGTGGATCATTTAAAGTGGTACATTTTGAGCTTCGTTCATGATTCGTTTGTCAACGCATTTTGTCATATGTTTCATGAAGAATTTTCTTTTAGATCGCCACAGTGGGGCTCTTTTATTTAGACTGTGAGTGAAGATTGTAGTCTATGATAGAGCTGGCTCCGACTGCTTCATCTGAAGTTATGACTAATCCACAAGAATTACAGCCACGTGATGTTTAGCCACAGAATGAGTTTCCTATTGCTTTTATATACAGTGCTGTTAAAAAATATTTTGATGACGAAAGACTTGGATGACTCATGCAGCATTTTATTGATAAATTGATGGCCCCTGGTGTGAAAAAGTAATTACTACCAGCCCTGCTGAATCTCAATATCCTTTAAATAGGACCTTTTGCAATGTGAAGTAGGCTAAACAGACGTAACAGACAATGCACTATGCTATGATCGAAAGAATTTCTAGATGAGATACAAGGTTTGCAGTTACAAAGCCATTTCTAAGCTGTTAGGCTGGTTTGACTTCATGATGTGGTGCATAGACTAATTAATGCTTGATTTATTGTTCAACCTGCATCGAGGTTACTTGCACATCAAAACATCGTTATAATCTTGCAGTTTTCAGAGCCAAGTGGCGCAGTTACTGCAGGTAACAGCTCAAACGTGTAATGTTCAAAAGTGTAGTATTTGTGTTTATTATTTTCATATTTATTTATTTTTTAAATACATGTAATGAGAAACACATTGAGAGCTGCCATCTCAAATGCTACCAGTAAAACCGTTTGGCTTGACTGCTCTCTTCTCAGCTCCTCCCCCAGTTGCAAGCAGCTGCACTTGCCGACCACCAAAGCGAGGCTCAATTTGTCTTGTGCAAACTCAGCATTTCCCAAATAATTATCCCTAAGTGGCCATTCTACCAATTGCCTCCAAGAGTGCAGCGACGACTCATCCAGTGTTCATGATTCCAACATTAGAGAACAAATGGTAACAATGGCTGAACCCAAGAGGAACTTGGAGGCTGCTTACAGTAAAGCCTCTATTGTTGTGGTGGTCAGGAGTTTATGTATATGGAGAAGAAAACCCACTGTTTTATTAAATATAACCACCCAGACTAAATGCTTTCCAACCAATCAAATTATGTGGTCGGAACTAGCTGTTATATGACTCCATGATTCCATTTCCTTCGCCAAAACTTGGAGGAAAGCAAACGTGGTTCTGGTGGTCAGCAGAGAAACACAGATACTGTACTGATCAGATTGCATGGATTTGTTCTATAATGGTGTGATGTAGATCACAAATATGACTGCATATTCTCTCCAGCGCTCCTTATGCAACTCAATCACACAGCGGATCAAGCGGGTATCTAGTTCAGTGGGTTGGCCATAGAGAAGGAGTGAGGAGTCTTGGCGGGCTTTCAGTGGGCCATAGTGGGCCCAGCGCTGAGACAAAAGGGGGCTGCTTTTACAGGGTAATCCTCCTCTGACTCTCACTTCAGTGAGCACGACCATGAAATAGACCCTCCAGCGTCACTGTCTGGCCTGCGAGCGTGTGAGGTCCCGCTCAGGGATTTGAGAGCGCGGGCAAGTTTCTCTGAACTCCGGAGAACGCGCTGGTCAGGGGAGATGATGAGTTCTAGGAATCGGGGTTAGTGTGCCCCTCCACGCTTTAGCTGGCTTGAGGCACCTTTTATGCTCATGTGACCATTTCATGGGTGGCTGAGAGGAAAAGAGAGAGGTCAGGGGTGTCACGCCACATGAGAAAAGTGGGTGCCTCAGTGCCTGTCACTGCGATTTTAAACACCTTTCATCTCTGCCCCAGCACAAAATGAGAGCTCTGGCAATACACCAATGATGTTGTGGCAAACCTCGATTTTGCCTAATTCACTCATTTCCGTGCCATTCTATCCTTTAGAGAAATTAAAAATTAAATTAAATCTTAGTGTTCAAAACCACCAATTTTTTTTGCACAAGTTCATATCCAAAAATAAACTTGATATGACAGCATGAAGATGAGGAAAATGACCTAGAACACAGTCCGCTCAATCTAAAGTGTTGGTGTACAGTTACACTTTGGAAAAACATCTATATTTGAATTTTCACACTTTCGTACATAATCATGTCTGAGCATTGTGTTGTCTGTTTAAAAATCATAGTGTTGCATATCCAAAAGACTACATTTAATAGGATGAATTAAATGGCACATTTTGTGCTCAGAGACCATTTGGACCAAAGGAAATGTGAGATTGTGGATATGGACAATAAAGGATTCAAATCAGGCTAGAAGGCTCCGATTAATCTGTCCACAAGTACAAACCTCATGTCAGAGGTAGTCTTTTGAATGTTTCATTCAGAAGAAGATGTATGAATGGCCTCTGGCCTACTGACTGGTCTAATGTAAATTTTCCAAATGAAAATAAATGCACATCCTTTACAGAGAGCTTGCTAATGACATTTTACTACATAATTACTATTTGCTATCTTTTGCTTAGTAAAATAAATGAAACTTAAAACAAAATGGGCCATAACTTTTGCACGGGCCACAGAGGCGCCTAAACTGCTCAGATCCCTTTGCGATGGAAAACCGTGTTCCTGTAGACCGAGGTGGGGCCTGTGGGTATAGCAGTGCGTGTGAGAGGTGCCTCAGTGTAGGGGAACCCTCTCTTTGATTTGCCCTTCCCCTCCCCCTCTCCTGCCCCACTCCCTTTCCCTCCCTCATCTGTCTCTCTTCAGTTATCCCTTTTGATCCCTCTCTTTTACATTCTCCTTCTGATCTGCCCCCTTTGTCTCTGTCTTTTGCTGCTGGAGAGATAGAGGGAAGAAATGTGCTGACTCGGGCGCTACGGTTGGAGAGAGTGATCTCACCGCCGTGGGTCTTGGCGTCCGTCCCGTCTGTCTGCACTACAGGAGCTACAGATGGTCCAGGCCACCGAGCCTGCCCACGGCATCATAAAAGACACCCAAAGAGATCTTATAAGTTCTCTGCACCGCTGAGCTGTCAGAGCAGCGCTCTAATGACCTCACGGAACATATGCAGGCCTTTGTTTCCTTTAAACTGTGATTTAGTAGTGAGAAAGCCCAGCCGCAGAGCTCCGCTCAGTGACCCAGAGTGCGGTTAGTCTTTTTTCCCCACTCACACACTGATCCAGCGGAAGATATGCTGTTATCCAATGCCTTTTGTTTCCTCATAAGAGACTTTTTAAGAACCTAAAATATCTATTGTGGTCAAAACCCTGAGAAGTCAACGTCATAGAATGAAGTCAACTTTCCCCTCATTAATTTTTTTTTATCACAAGTATAAAATTCATCGTAATAATCCAGCTGTGACAGTGCAGACCATTTGTGTTGTTTATCTTTTTAACTGGTCACAGAAGATAGTGGGTTATTGAGGGCAATATTGGTGGCAATGAGATGAACAAACCATTTACTGGCATTTCAAATCGTTTTCCGTCTTTGCGGTCAAACCCATCACTGTGTGCGAGTGAAGATCTATTGCTGAAGCCACTTCCTTCCTTGCACAGCAGCTGTGAATCTGTAGAGGAAACTGTATCCACTGTGTAGGTTTCACCAGCTGGGTTTTACTCCAACAGTTATTACTTACACAGCACACTATAGTGGAAGTGGGGAGCCATTTTAGATTTAAAGTGCATCCAGACAAATATACTATAAACAAAAGAAAAAGACCGTATCAGATAAGTATCACTATCTGCAAATAATGAAGGTATCAGATTGGTATCGGTATCAGACATGAAAAAGTGATATTGTGCCATCCCCGTATTTTTTACCTTTTTATGCCGTTTTGTTCAAGAACTGTGTTTACCCTAACTTATGGCCCTCAGAAATCCAAAATAACATCCAGTAATGTCTGTTGGAACTTGGCTGATTACAATAGGCCTTCCTCATTTCCCATTCTGAGGCAAAGCACATAGTGTTGGGAGCAGTTTGGGGCGTACTGCTCAAACGTTTCTCCCGTCCTAACATGTGTGATAGCTCCTGGCCTATGTGAAGAATGGTATGACTTTCTTTATGAGGAACCCTGGAATCAACTCAAGGTATTTGCTTGCACACTCCTTAAAGGTGTGTTGAAATGCAGGAATGCTCTGGATACAGACAGAACAATCATTTGGGATGAGCGTTCATTCAAGACACAGCACAACATGCACACTTAGTCACCACTTAAGCATGCATATGGTATTAAAGCTGTGCAGATATTAAGCTTTGACGTGATTTAAACTGGGTGTCTATCACAATTAGATTGGTTGCCTAGGACTGAATAGCTACATGGAAAAGTTCCCAGGCCTAAACTCTGACTAATTAGTACTTTTTTTAGAGGTAAACATCACTGGTGTTGCTGCATCGTCTAAGAAAACAGCAACAGATTGCAGAGTGTAAATCTGTATTTTGTACCCATTTCAAAATCTTGATGAAACCAGTGTTTCATCTGTTTGCAAGACAGTGCGGTTTTGAAAGACTCACGCGAGAGTCTTTCGCCACTTTCCCTACACTGATCATAGCTGTGTTTTCAAATGTTCAAAATGCAGATCTAACATTTTATATTATCACACTCTGCTTAATTCCAGGCTAAAAAATGACTGGAAGAGCCAGGACTTTTCATTTCTGTGTGGAAAAAATTGTCCTCCATGATTATATTTTAAGTAGCCACATATTGGAAACACAGCCATTCACAGGATTTTACAGAAACTAGAAAATATATTTAAAAATGTGGCAAGCAACACTAAATTGCTTGAGTCATTTTTGTTTTTTTAATATATCAGTTGTTTGGATTTTGTTTGGATTTTGTTCCAACAATGATAGTTTGCTTTGTAAGACTGATAGAAATACATAATAATATCTAATTCCTCATTATTATCTTACAATTAAAAATAAAACATTTTAATATTGTATTTTGAACATGATCTAAGCCTCAAACTCTCTCTCTATGCACATTAATAAGATACAGGGAGTCGAGTTTATCCCTGTATAAGTCTCTCAGGAAGACTAGTAACTTTAAAGGACGTAAAATTAAGCAATCATGAGCCAAGCAATTAAAGTGTACAGGTTGTGAACAAATCTAGGAATAAGACTGAAATATAATAGGAGGCTTTAAACAAGTGGAAAAACTATTGATGCTATAATCAGAATAATTGGAGCAGAGACTCTTTGTGCTTCCTTTGTGCCAGAAAAGACTTGTAATGAGACAAAATGTCAAAGTGGGGCTGGTAAATGAACAGAATAAGGAAACACTGCAGTTAATGCCAGTATTTGTGAGAAAATACAGGACACATTCATCACTCTTTCATGACAACTGCCATACACCTACATAAACATTCAGAGTGTCAGTTGTCATCACCTTTTCTGAGGTGAAACAACATCAACACTTACTAAAGCAGCTTTCTTTTCCTCACTAATGCTTGTTGGACTAAGCCTTTAAAAATGTTCACGCAGGTTTATGTCACTTGTCATTAGGGACACTGACCTTCAGTGAAGTGTTACCCAAAAGAATACTTTTGAAGACAAGTAATCATGTCAGTTTGATATGCCAGTCCCTAATAATGTGATTTTTTGGACTGAGTCAAATATTATGTCACGCGTTAAAATAGTGAAAAACGTATTTACTCAATGAGCCTGGGCCCATGTTGGCTTTAACCAGTTCCCTCTAGCGCAGTTTTCATGCCGTTCCCTGGCTGTGCGTGTTGAAACGTCTCTGTTTGCGCATGTTAGTGTACTAAGAGTTTCCTGTTTGTTGGGAGGCGTGTCATTACGTCACAGAGGAAAGCGGCCACCTCTGTAATGAACACCAATTATGCAGTTCAGTGAAGAATGACTCACCTTCATCTGTAAGGGGATATCTCACATGGCATTGAGGTGTGTGTGTGTGCTCATGCATGCTCTTTCTCCTCCCTCTGTAGCTTGACTATGACTCCTTGGATTCCTGGAAAAATTCCTTTTAATAAGTCTTTTGGTGTGTCACAGTTATATCACAGCCTGACAGCCCAGAGCAGACATCACACACTTAAGGGGGGTTATGGTGGTGACAGGGAGGTAAACATTCTTTATTTTGGCTCCTGCTGCTGTTTATTAGTGTTCTGAATAGCTTACTAGTTGTTCGAAACGAGTCCAACAAACATATTCCACCTGTGTAAGGGTGGTTTGGGATTAGAAGTAAGGAATATGGCAAGAAACATTTTATAATAAGAATACAGTGACTTTCATTCAACATTTCTCACACTGAACTGCCCTAAATCCAATCCAGGCCTAACAAGGCCTCCGTGATGATTCATGTGGTTGGTAAGGATTGTTAACCACGATATGCTCAGAACAATGCACTTTAACTTAATTTATCATGATAATGAAATATATTGCTCAGCCCTGCTTCTTTGTTACAGGCCTATTTCTTACCATGATGTTTTGTTTTGAAAGAATCTGTCTGTATCCTGGAGGATATACTGTTTTTTTTTAACATTTATGCAAGGTGTGTGAAGTGATTTAGTTTTTTCTTTAGTGAACTCATGTTGGGTTTCCCAAAAGCATCTCATCACAAAAATGATTCTTAAAATGAGCATCACACTGAACACTCTCTTATCAGGTAAGATGATCTTACTTTTGGAAAACCGGGCACTGTGTGTGTATGTATGTGTGTGTGTGTAATGTTCATTCGCTCTCTGTGGAGAGGTGAATGAATCCCATTAGTTGGCCGTAGACCTCAGTGAGGATTAGCAGTATTAGGATAATGTTGACTCTAGACCATGTCCACACAGTTAATTGTGTCACCTGTTTTTTTCCACAATATTTCCTACCGGGGTGCCGTAAGGGCCTGGCATTGACAGGGGCCCTCAGAGAATACTACCTAAAAAAGAATATTATAGGTATATTCTGTTCTATTCTATTATATTCTTTCACAGGGACAGTTTTTTTAGCGGTGCCCTGTTTTTAGTGGTGCAGCAAGTCTATGAACAATATTTTGTATTCTTACCTAACAACCGTATTTTCTATGACAGCGTCAGAAATAACTAGGGGTAAATTCAGAGATGCCCATTTATTCAAGATTTTTGCCCTGCAAAACACACTGCCCCCCGAACAATATGTTCCAATATGCTACATTGTGTATTATTGTTATTTCCATTTTTATATTATAATTATAATCGTGCCCCCATTTGTGGATAAAATGTTTTTGCCGTCAGTGATTCCAGCCAGTGACGGCAAAAATTGCCCTTAAAATGATATCATTTCCTCCCCTGATCTGATCCATGGTCACTAAATGTGCCACCTGCCAGACTGACACAGAAAGTGTGTTTACTCTGAGACTTAATGCACTTAGAACGGCAGATCGGCTGAGTTGTGATGTCAGATGGCAACAGATGCTTTTGCTAACGACATCAACAGCTTACGGCGGGTTATCGGCCTCCAGCGAGGGTGGATATGTAGGCCTCGAGCCGAAAGAAATGCATTGATGTCTTAAAAGGCATTGATGTCTTAAAAGAAATGCACTGATGTCTTAAAACTGAAGGTTTCTCCACTTTTTGAAATGAAATAGTTTAATGTACTCTTAACAGTGTCAAAATGTTAATCCATACAGTCCATAAATGGAAACCACGCTGCAAAAACAGCCTGTTTCGATTCTTGTGATGTCACAAAAACACATTTACATACATCCACCGATTCAACCTACAGCAGTTCAGCCTCACCCATCCTATTTTATTACATATTTTTCATACACGCAGTACCATTTATCCATTTATTTCATAAACTGCAGATTTTTATTCTTGTTAAGAATTGGAAAGTTGTTGAGTGAACAACTATAAATGTAAGCATGTAAAAAAAAAAAACAATTAAAAAAGGTTTCCTTTATAAGATGAAAGAATCTGTAACAGTGCATGTCTGACATCCTATTAACTGGTTGTGTGGTGATGCAGAGTCTAGACTGTTCTATAATTTTAAATGCACTCGTTTCATTCCATTCCCTGTCACTTAATAGGAAAAAGAATTAGATAAAAGAAAAAAGACTGGGGCCGTTTTATTGGAGGTACACTGATGTTGTCTGAGGTATCTTGTCAGTTGCCTGAACTTCAGAACTATGATGTTTTGTGTTAGAACGGAACACACTGTGAAACAGCTTCTGACCAATATCTAGATCTATGATTTATGTGACAGGATTTTATTTTGGACCACCACAACTGCTCAGTAATGAAATGTTCAATAGAACGAATAGCTGACATTCCCAAATTAAAAATGCTTGTTTTCTCTTCATTTGACGGCCCTCTCTCCGAGCTGTGGCTGATCATCTTATAAGGTTGATCTCACACTGTTGTCACTCGCACCACTCTTTCATGTGTGGTAAACATCAGCAAAGCAATGTGACCCTTGTGTGGTGTGGAAACAGGACAGAAATGGGCTGAGATGTTGGTGCACTTGTTGTCTTTTGAGAATGGTTGGATGGCACATAGAAGGTTTTTTCCAGGGAACTGGAGGCTAATGCTGTTGCCAGAAATAAAGCTTTTGGGACTGGAAGGTTAAAACTGTGTACACTTTGTGCGCCTGAGCTGAGCGTGTCCTAGAGATGCCATCATACTGTACACATAAACAACTACACACATGAAGACATGTACACACAACCGGCTCTGCCTTGGGCTGCTACAACAGTGGCCCACTTTGTTTCAGCCTTTGATAAGCCCACCTACAAAGAATAGCAGAGATTCCGACAGTGAATAGTGAACAAAGAGGAACCCAGCATCGACTCTGTTCTCTCCATCCTGTAACCTCCTTTTGAACAACAGGAAAGAAATCTGATAAACAAATGACTGAAAAAGTGGAAATCTACATCCCATCTGGCTGAACGGTTGTCTAGACCCCAAGGCCACATAAACTGGAACGTCTTCTTCTTCCTATTCCGTCAACTTTTATTCCATTTCTTTTCTCTTTTTTTTTTAAAACGATGCATTTCCTTTGAAGCTTGTAATAAAGAATGACCTCATGCTCTGGTTTGGGGAAATATCACAGGGTTTGTCTGGAAACAGAGTGGCAGATTAGAAAAGGCCTGGAAGGAGCACGTTTACGTCTGGAAAACGTATTCTAAACCACCGCCACCACCACAGCAATGTAGTTATCATGGACCATGAAGTTTCCTATGCTAGGCCTGGAGCGGAAATCAACACAGCTAAAGGACACATGCGGCTTTCCAGTCGTAAATGACTTTAAAGTCTTTCAAATCAATTTTAAAACGCCAATATCTCTTGCCGTGCTGTTTGTTTAGTCGCAGATTAGACATTACTGCGTAACAGAAACGGTTTGGGTTTACTGCTAGCTGCGTCAGAGACTCAAACCTCACCCTGAGGAGCTCGTGCGCATTGCTTAACTATCATAGACTTCACTAAACACACTGAAAACGCTGCATCTTGTTTGCACTCATAGATTTTAAGGCTATCAGTGGAACACAGCATCACAGATCAAGGTCCAAACCACACTTTATAGCTAAGCTGGCACTTCAAAGAGACTTTGTTTCCAATTAAACACATTTGGAACCATATTTATGATCAGAAAGACATTTTAGAGCTTCCAAAGCATGTGCAAATTAGGTTTTACATCTTTATCTAGCTTTCATATTGAGGACAGAGGTTATACCTCTTTAAAGGGCCCATACCTGGGCATGAACTTGCTATGAAGTGCAGGGAAAAAAAGTGGGGGCTGTAATCATATTTGTCGAACCAGTGGTGTGCGATCTTGTGGTCTTTCAAAAAGTGGTGGGGCTAAATAAAGGTTCCCCAGCATCCAAAGCATGCACCAAAATGCAGGACACAAAACTGCATTATTATTTTCTATAAAAGAGCTTGACATAGTGTATAAAAAAATGCAATGTATCAAAACATGCACATTTACATGCAAAAACAGCCCTTTTCAAATTCACTGTTTTTGTGATGTCAAAAAAAAGGTTTTTACATATATATCTATTGTCTATTCAGCCTACATTAGTAAGGACTGTTTTAGTCCAGAGGGCTTTTTGAAAGAGACACATTAATTTTTATTCATGCTACAAACACTATGTCACTTTTCACTAATAATTTGTTATCTTATTATATCTTAGTTCTTTATTACTTTGTTAGAGTTATTTGGTTATTACAATTGCACTAGTACTACTGTTCTTTTTTTAAACTCTTTATTGTCTATCTTTATTCCTCTTGTTGCATTGAGTATGTTGAGAACAAAGGAGTTTGTTCTCAACGGGATAAATGAAGTTCTTTCTTATCTTATCTTCTCATCTTATCTTACACCTGCTCACCTCTGAAAAGGAATACACCTTTTCAAATTAATCGTTCACTGGAAACGAAACAGAAGTTCAGAATAAGAAAGCTTGAGCTCAGGTTGGATTTCAAGTATTTTCCATTTACCCCAGATGTTGTCATGATTTGTGTCCAAAATTTGCATCTTTAGTGAAAAAGCTAATGTTTCTAAAACACACTAGAAGTCCATAGTCACCCAATAGCCACGTCTTCTTTCAAATCGCAAACTCGTCAAAGTGGTTTAGGACACAGTATACCTTTCAGACAACAGAATCTGCTGAAGTGCTGATCTATAATCACAGATAAATTCGGATCACTCCTCCCCAGCCCTGGTTTGAGTGATAGAAAGTTTTGGTATTTGTGGACGAGATCTGGGTGGCTATTCACTTCTACTGTTTGTTAGCAATGTTAGAGGCCCCAGCGATAAACTAAAGAAGCATTTGGTCTCCAAACATGTCTTGGCTGATGGACTACAACGTAGATAAGTGGAAAACTGTGCCAATTTGATTTTTGGCTGAACTATTCCTTTAAGGCATCATTAGCTACTTTTGGAAATAAACAACATTACACTAAATGAATGATGTTGGTAATGCAGCCTACATGTGCAACTCATATTTTGCTGATATCCTACCAGATGGGAAAATGTGTCTCTTTCAGATTTTCGTCTCCTGAAAGAACATATCGAAGCAGAAATGACTGACAACCTGTTTGTTATCAGCCAAAGAGTTAAATGGGAATGTTTCCATACAAAGGCATATTTTACGTGTAAAGAGAACTAGCTGGTGCAATATCCAAGCCTTCAGCATCCCTTACTTCATAACTTTATTACAGCTGATGGTTGTCACACACACCATTGTGAAACGTGTCTCAAAGTGGTTATTCTGTTTTTTATGTTTTCCCAGCTCTCTTACTAAATCTCCCACAATGTTGCACATATGTCAGAACCACAGTCTAGCTCTTACACCTAATTCCTCCTTTACTCCTTTCCGTATACAGCTCTGCCTTAAAAAGCAAACCCTGAAAATGGTCCGTGCCATTACATCTTAAAAGTAGTTTGCGAACGCATCTAACATTTAGAAGAAAAAACAAACCTGATCTGAAGATCTCTTTAGTTTATCATTCTTAAATAAATACGAGTCCTGGATTATTCATTGAAACGAGAATGATAACAAAACACAATTGAGAGGTCAAATGATAAATGATTTCTATAAGGATCCTTGCATGCAGTTCTCTTGGGCCAACTGGTTTGCACCAGCATCCTTCCTATGGTGCTCATTCATTTTCAGGCGTTGGCCCTCTTACAGACTACAGTCCATCCTTACACATCCTGTCTGGCCCAGTGTTTCTCAATTCCAGTCCTGCAGGCCACCTGCACCTGAGTCACATTGATAGTTAATTAAGTCCTTTTGGAGATATTTCATGTGTTTTACAACAAGAAAACACTGTGCAGTGCAGGTGGACTGTATTCATGTCAGGGTAGAGGCCTAGTTGTCTTGGTCTCAGTCCATTCATGTTTCATTTCTTTGTTTTCTATGCTCCTGACACCCCACACTCATTCCCAGTCTCTTCATGTGTGGATAGAGTGTGTAGAGAGGGGACAGAGTGTGTGGATAGAGTGTATAGAGAGCATATAGAGTGTATGGATAGAGTGTATAGAGAGGGGATAGAGTGTGTGGATAGAGTGTATAGAGAGCATATAAAGTGTATAGATAGAGTGTGTCGAGAGGGTATAGAGTGTGTGGATAGAGTGTATAGAGTGTGTGGGTAGAGTGTATAGAGAGGGGATAGAGCGTGTTGATAGAGTGTATAGAAAGGGTAGAGAGTGTGGATAGAGTGTAGAGTGGGGATAAAGTGTATAGAGTGTGTAGAGAGGGTATAGTGTGTGAGGAAAGTGTGTAGAGGGGATAAAGTGTGTAGAATGTGTAGAGAGGGTATAGTGTGTGAAGATAGTGTGTACAGAGGGTATAGAGAGTGTGGATAGAGTGTATAGAGAGGGGACAGAGTGTATAGAGAGGGGACAGAGTGTGTGGATAGTGTGTACAGAGGGGATAAAGAGTATAGAATGTGTTGAGAGGGTATAGAGAGTGTGGATAGAGTGTATAGAGAGGGGATAGAGTGTGTGGATAGTGTGTAGAGAGGGGATAGTGTGTGAGGATAGTGTGTAAAGAGGGTATAGAGAGTGTGGATAGAGTGTGTTGAGTCTTTTCCAGTTTCTCCCTCTCTCTCAGCCCGGCGCGAGCCGCCAGCAGGTCCAAACCGGTTGGCCCTAGGAGCCGGGGCCGGTTTCAGCTGGCCCGTTGCCCTGGAAACGGCTGCACTATAAAAGGTAGCGGCGGCCGCTATACCGGCTTCATTCACTTCAGAGCAGCCAGAGAGGAGTGGAGTACTGCCGGAAGGAGCTCGAAAAAACACTTTATTTCCAGGAGTCTGGTCTAATGGGAAAAGTCTTTGTAAATGCTTTTTAAGGTACGTTGATGCCTACATTTTTCTTTTACGCCACGTTCTGGACGAGTTCTCCTCACAGTTAGCTTAGCTGCGTTAGCCACGAGTTCATTCATTGAGAAATCGCGTGTAGAGAAACGGTTAGAACAGAAATAAACACTTTTCATCGACTTCACAAAGCTAAAACGTCATTAAAGATACGGTTCTGGACTGAAATCGGTTCTTAGACTTCTTTATTCCTCGGTTGGCAGCTGTTTAATGCTGCATTTGGTGCTGGGGCCTGTATGAACGGAGGTCATGTAAGACTAAAAAGTCCTTTTTGTGTGAAATCAGTTGTCAGTGCTAAACAAATCGTGTTTTTTTCGAGATGACTAAAAACGTAAGTTCTGTCTAGCTGTTTTTTTAATCTAGTAACATTGACATCTTCAGTCCACGTGGCCAGAGGGAAACTTGGCCGAGAGGTTTCAGCAGCTGGGTTTAGTTCTCGGCAGTCCTGAAGCTCCAGATTATGAATATTTGAGATTTATATTGTTAGTTTTCTCGTGTTTTCACAGTTTCTCCAGTTTCCGTTAACAGCACGATCTATAGATTATAATCTGGCCGGTAGTCTAATTCCAGGCAGTGTAGCTGCTCTATAGCGCCCCCAACAGGAGGGACACCACCTGGCTGCTCCCTTCCTCTGGCACTGTATTGGCCTCAGTGTGGGTGGTTTGACAAATATAAAAAAGTGACATTCATTTATTTTGTGCCAGGCTCTGTATATTCTGCTTGTATTGGTATATTTAATTCTTATGCATGTTGTTGTTGTTGTTATTATTATTATTATTATTATTATTATTATTATTATGTGTATTGTAGTAGTAGTAGCAGCAGCCCTGGTAGTAGAAGTAGTGGTAGTACTAATAGGAGTACTTGTAGTAGGAATAGGAGTAGTGGTGGTAGTAGTAGAAGTATTACTAGTAGTAATAGGATCACAGTAATATTTCTGTAAAAGTTACTTGCTTTCAGGAAATAACATTCTTGTCTTAGCTAGTTCACAAAAAACTCCTGAAAGATGCAACACAGAATCTCACGCTGAGTGCACTCTTCTTTCAGACTACTTGCTTGAGAAAAGCACAGACTGGCTACTCCGCTGGCCCTGGCCTCGAGGCTTATCTGAAAGGATTCAACTTCACTGGGGAGCCGCCTTGGGTGCTCTGAACTTGACTGGCATTAGACATTTTATAATTCTATCTCTTTCTGTCCAAGTAAGTATGACTATTTGCATAACAGCATGAAATGAATATATTAAACAAAATTTGTCTTGGAAAACGAGTCATTGTGTCCTTCAGCAATAAATGCACAGTAGCTGTAAAGGAATAAATTCATTGCCAGCTGCCAGAGATAGCTTTTGTGTGAACTGTAAGTTTGAGAACACGCCATTTGTGCTTTGTTCTTGCGCTATAACTCATAAATGTGGATTTATCAGAGAATAGTCCTTGTACAACATGCAGCTGTTATTCCTGAGATAAGGCCCAGCTTTGACGTAGCTTGTCTCACTCAAGGCTGTGCTCGTCATGGAAAGATAATGACTGCATTGAGGGTCTTTGGGTGGATGTTTTGTAACGCCCTGTTCCTCTTTCTGCAGTTTTCTTTTGTTGTCAAATCTTGAATTGTGACCATGAACACCTTCACTCCCGCCGACTTTGACTTCACCTTCTTGGAGGAGGGATTCTGTGCACGGGACATCATTGAGCAGAAGATCAATGAATTATCCCTATCGGTGAGTTCACCCTGTCTTTCACAGTTTTGTATGGTATCGTATGCTCATGTGTTGCGCATGCTGCCGGGTGTTGTCTTCTCCATCATGACCACATTTTACTCTGCTGTAGGATGACAAGGACGCCTTCTATGTGGCTGACCTGGGGGATGTCCTGAAGAAGCACCTTAGGTGGGCGCGTGCCCTGCCTCGTGTCACACCTTTCTATGCAGTCAAATGCAATGACAGCAGGGCTGTCTTAATGACGCTGGCGTCTTTGGGAGCAGGCTTTGACTGTGCAAGCAAGGTTTGTTTTCCTATTGTTGATCCGATTTCCTAAATGTTCTTTTCCTGAATGTACATCTAAGTAGTTATTTTGGGCTATAATGAAAATAGCGATATAATAGTGATGTAGAGAGGTAGGAACTGCTTATTCTTAACTGCATCTTCCATCTCCTTTTAGACTGAGATTCAGATCATCCAATCTCTGGGAGTGGACCCCAGCAGGATCATTTATGCCAATCCCTGTAAGCAGGTGTCCCAGATCAAGTATGCTTCTGCACATGGGGTGCAAATGATGACCTTTGACAGTGAAGTGGAGCTTATGAAGGTTGCTCGTAGCCATGACAATGCAAAGTGAGTTGCTTTACTCTGTTTGTTTTCTTATTATGTGGAACACTGTCTTATTTGTTAATTGTTGTCGGTTGTGTCAGTTGGTAAGCCTGACTTGTCTCTACAGACTGGTGCTGCGTATTGCTACAGATGACTCTAAAGCCGTGTGCAGACTGAGCGTTAAGTTTGGAGCCACGCTGAAGAGCAGCAGGCTGCTTTTGGAGCGGGCGAAAGAGCTGGGTCTGGATGTGATCGGAGTCAGCTTTCACGTGGGCAGTGGCTGCACTGACCCAGAGACATACAGCCAGGCCATCTCAGATGCACGCTGCGTCTTTGACATGGGGGTGAGTGGACCCAAATGGTTTTATAGCTCATCCGATGGTTGAATTTGGTACTTCATAACTGGTGTGTACTAAAACTAACAGCAATCTGTCTTTTAGGCTGAACTGGGCTACAACATGACTCTGCTGGATATTGGTGGGGGCTTTCCTGGCTCTGATGATTCTAAACTGAAGTTTGAAGAGGTATAATTCACTTAATTTCCTATTTGTACATGAAGAAAGGGAATAAGGTTGTTTACGGATCTTCTTCCAAAAGCAAGTTTCATTTTGGTGTTATTTGTCTTTCTTAGATTACTGCTGTGATCAACCCTGCACTGGATAAGTACTTTCCTGCAGACTCTGGCGTGAAGATCATTGCAGAACCTGGGCGATACTATGTGGCCTCTGCATACACGCTTGCTGTCAACATTATTGCCAAAAAGGTCATCATGAAGGAGCAGTCTGGCTCTGATGGTAAGGATTTGTTTGTTGGGGGTTTTTTTTTGGTGGTGGTGGGGGGGGGTTTAGTTGATACATTCAGTAACTACACATATTACACAACAAAGAGCCTAATTTGTTGTCTTGTGAATGTTTTCAGAGGAAGACGAAGGGACCAGTGACAGAACTCTAATGTACTACGTCAACGATGGGGTTTATGGCTCTTTCAACTGCATCCTATACGATCATGCGCATGTGATGCCTGTTCTGCCCAAGGTATGGAATTAAATATGTTGGCACTGTTTATTTTGTGCTGTAATGAACCTTGATGATCTCTCCTATTATAAACTATAGAACTTAGAAGAGTTGGCTTCGTTGCACATTGCACTGATTGGTGATGTTGCTTTTTGGTTTTGCTTTGTAGAAGCCCAAGCCTGATGAGCGTATGTACCCATGCAGTATTTGGGGCCCTACCTGTGATGGGCTGGACCGTATTGTGGAGCAGTGTTCCCTCCCTGACAAGCAGGTGGGAGACTGGTTGCTGTTTGAAAACATGGGTGCTTACACGGTGGCTGCCTCCTCCACCTTCAACGGCTTTCAGAAACCAGACATCCATTACATCATGTCCCGAGCAGCCTGGTGAGTGCACGCTTTATGATTTTTCTGTAGATTTTCAGTATTTAAATAAACTGAATTAATATCGTGTTGCATTATTTGTAAACCTGACACTAAGAACCTTAGAGTGTATCTTCTGGAGTGAACTGGAAGATTGAATGAACATTATTTAAATGTTTGTCTACAGTTCGTATACTGAGAAGAGCTTTTCCTCGATCTCCGTTTTTAGGCAGTGCATGCAGCAAATCCATGCCCAGGGAATGCCAGCTCTAGTGGAAGAGCAGTGCCCTGGCAACATGCCATCCCACTGCGGTCGTGAAAGCAGCTTGGAGCTGCCTGCTAAGCCCTGTGCAACCCGTGTGCTCTGAGCCGCCACCTCACCATAAATTTGGTACAGATAAAGGCCATTTGTAACTGGTTCTCAAATAGTGACGCAAACTCTGACACCCTATGAGGGTTAATTGTGCCAGTAGTTACACATTTTATTGTAATAAAGCACTGTGTCAGTCCTTACCTGTGCCAGGTCCATGGTAATATTGTAGATGCACACAAGTTGACTCAGTCTTTATTTTCTGTTCTTTTTTTTTTTTTTTTTTTTCTTTTTTTTTTTCTCCTTAAAAGATTTGAAGCCAGTTACTTGATGGGAGAGTAGGAGAGAACAAAACGTGTTTTGTGTGTAAGATGAAGGTCTTCTGCTGTTGAAAGTCACCCTCTTAAACATTAAGATATAAAAACAAAGCTATTTTAATGAATTTCAACCACTACAATGGACTATTTTTATTCCTAAACCTCAGAGGGCTGTTTTTAAAGCAGGGGGACCACTTCATTTTAATTTCCCCCCCCAAGCATGCACACAAAATGCACACAATACACATTCCTCCCTAGGTTCTCCTATTTTTAAACATTTCTTTTTCGACTTTTTTTTGTTAAGGTGTTAAGGATGTAACTTAATCATTGATGAGTAACCAACCAGTAATTAATGATGACGATGCATTTGAAAATGGATACGAAAGAGATAGGATTGCATTCATATTGCTTTCCTATGGAAACTTTTTATTTTTTTGTATTTTTTTAATAAATAAAATATAGCTGTAAATATGATTGTGTGTGCGCTTGCCTTTTTACTACCCCCAGAACTACTGGGTTTTAATGCTGAAGAGCAACACCTGGGATTTTAAAATGTTTATTATAATCAAATCTGGTCTGATGGAACTGTGTAATCTACCCAAATGTAGAAAAACAATAAGAAGGTGATGCTCTGCAGGCATGTTTCAAATTTGCAGTATGTAGGGCTAGTTGACAGTAAAAGTACAGTTTTTGTACTCTGTTGCCACTAGTTTTGTACACTGTCCTGTGATGTTTCTGCAGGACAAATATGAGTACTGATTGACCTTTTTACCCCAGCTGACGTAAAAGAACATTCTAACCAGTGAACGTGACCAGTAAAAAGTCTTTTAAATGTTTTCTGCCATTGTGAAATTCAATGTCATAATGGAAAAGCTGTGTTACAATTACACAAATTACACAAGCTGTGTTAGAATTACACAAAAGTATTGGGCCACCTGACCATTACACCAAAAGGGACTTTAATGCATTTAAATCCATAGACTTTAATATGGTGTTGGTCTCCCTGCTTTCCACCAGACTTTGGAGTTTCTTTGGGACGTGTGACCACCAATAATTAGGAGGTCTGTCCCAATACTTTTATCGA